>JAHWFO010006517.1:725325-752420 GCA_023313115.1 Rhysida immarginata | reverse complement strand
GCTTGCATGCCTCTTGCTGTGTATATCCTTGACAAAGCCGGGAATAAATGGCGAAACTAGTTGGAACTCCTGATGTCCCTCTGTTATACTGTAAGGCCACCACCTGTTTAATCAATAGGAACAGTATTATGATCCACCCTTCTACCGATCTTATTATTCAGTTTGTCCAATTAGTATCCTCAGCGGCCGAATTACTCCTGACCAATACTGTGACGTCTTACACGACCAGGTCCATCCCATGGTCCAGATTTTGTTCCCTGACAACAACACCACTTTTCAAAATGACAATGCACCCATACACTCTGCCAGAATGGTGAAATCTTGGTTAAAGAGCATGATGGCAAAGTGCAGCATCTTCAATGGCCCGCTCAATCGCCAGATTGAATATAATCAAATCTGTATGGTCAGTTTTGAAGAAGCAACTCAGAAGCAGATTTCTTCTCTTCATCTCTTCAGCAACTGACAATGGAAACTATTCATGGATTGTATGAGCACATTCCAAAAAGGTTAGAAAGCTGTACTCAAGGCAAACAGAGGCCCAACACCTTATTAATAAACAATTTGTATCTTTTCTATGGTGTTCACATTATTTTGTCCAACCCCTATATGTAACAGCCCTTTTTGATTGTCAAGTATTTGTATTCAGTCATTATAAACCAAAGGCTTAAACATTTTGAACGTGGGAATCAGCAATATACTTAGTAACAGCACAAAGAACCCATTTGGCAAAACCGAAAAAAAACATGCCCTTCTAGGAAAGATCCACACCTCCTTGATTGCCTGAAAAAAAAGTGGAGAATCTCATTTTGGAAGAAAATGCAAAGGTCAGTTATTATAATCCCCAGACTGGATCCTGAGCTCCCGTTTCAACCCTTTCTGTGACAACATACTGATTCATCATTGGTCATGTCTTCCAGGTGTAGTTTTATACCAACCATGCTGCTTTCCATGAAGGGCATTTGTCTCGAATCGCAAGTGGTAATTAACCTTGGCAGACAGCAAAGCAGAAGCTCCTCAGAAGAAGTGAAAAAACACTTCATCACCAATCGCGAGAAAGGAAATCAATACGCGAGGAAGTATTTTGAAAAGGAAAAAAAAAAGCAGCTGGTGAACTCCTGGAGCTTTTAAATCAAGTTATTTTTTATGAACTCCAGAAATTACAAGTATAAGCTAAGCTACTATGAAGCAAGCTTAATGATGACCGAAGATGGCCTCCTCCAAACTCCAGGGAAGTTGCGACAATAGTTTTATAATACAGCTGTTTCACATTGCTTTCATACTTGTTTACAATCATTCAGTATTTTTTCACAAATATTCAGTACTATTTCACAAACATTTAATCTATATTTATAATAAACTGTGTAAATTTACAGAACAATTATAGGCAATCATTCACTTGTGAATTTCTCGTGAACCAGATAAATTTCTGTGAAACACGAGAGAATTCGAGAATTCTTATGAGGTCTTGAATACCACAGTGAATTATGATGTAAAAAATGGCGATTGGCATTAAGATGTGAAACAGCAAACTACTGATACATGAAGTAGAAAACTGAAAAGATTTGGGAAAGACATGGAGTACTTAATAAAGCTATTACTGTGTCATGCCATGTCACTTATGGGTGTCACATGGGCCCGATGGGAATTTTTTTTCTTTATCTATGTGTTAATTCCTTGTTCTTCTAATAAAGTTTTTCTTTTTATTGAAGTTTTGCCTTTGCAATGATCTTTATTTGTTTTTTTAAATATTAAAGTTTTTATCGCTATTTACTTAAGTAGTCGTTTCTTTAAAAAAAAACTGCTATTGCTGACGATCGTACTCTTGTTGCTTCAGGTAAATTGAGGCAACAGAGAATGTGATTGTAGGGGGCTAACATTGTTTTCTCGGATGAAATTTCCGAGAAGAAGGTGTTAGCTTCTGATCAGCGATTGTTAGAACGAGTTTGCTAAGTAACGGATGTTCTTTCTGATGTTTTTACTCTTGGGAGAGAGATGTTAGTTTTTTCGATGTCGATGGCGTCGGACATCGCCATGTTGTTTGTCCAGAATTTTGTTAATTGAGTTCTCTGAAGTCAAATACATACGTTTGTGCATTACTGATGTGACAGTATGCTGTTTATAAGGCATTCTACCACGCCGAAAGGACTGTTCTAAAAAAAAAAAATACCCTTTTAAGCAACATTGGAATAGAGAGTTCATTCATCCCCTCCCTAGGTGTCCGAATGAGCGGAGCATGTCGCCGTCACCCTGAGTACGATCCAGGTATTGCTGCATGAGCAACACATCTCTGTGTTCCTGTATATGCAACGATCAGTGAGTTACTTTGTTTGTTTTCCTTTCCCCCATGTGAGATCCTGTATTTGTGGAGATTTGCTGAGTTGCATTGACCAGCAGAACTTTAGTGCAATTGACTGCTTTGGGCAGCAATAAGCTGTGCTGAAATTAAATGAGAGGATCCCGCTATTACACACTGTTGTGTTAATACGTAAAATGTTTCGCACGGGTGACAAGGTTCAGCCTGAAGAAAGATGTATTTTGTAACCCTTTAGTTTAGTCGTATGGCTTATAGTTTCCCATAAGTGACTAACAGCGTGCTGGGTGCACCTTCGAACACCGAGCAGGGCCGTTTAACGTTGCGTGGTCCACAGTGCAGAGTGCATATTATTTGCACGGTGCTTCCTCATAAAGGAGAGAGCGGTCAGCCACCGTTTGTGGTTAAATGCTGATTAGCTGCTGTGCGCTTAAGGGTGCAGGAAAGGTAGACGGATTCTGGCAGGTTACGCGAGGTTATGCGAGGGGGTTTCGGTGATCTTCCCAGTCTGTGCCGAGTGCCAGTGTAATAGTAAAAGGATCATGTGACACCCTCTGGCATCGTGCCTAGGGCTATTAGTTGGCATGACCTGCATGCAATGTGCCCTCTCCAAGGTGCCCACGCTCTCCAAGCGACGCACCGGAGCTTTCACAGCGAATGTAAGTGCTGCGGCAACACGGTTGTTGTGGCTCATGTTCGGGGCCTCCCGCTGTAGTCAGGAGTGCTTTGTAATTGCGTGTTTTGAAACAGTTGTAAGGACAGTATGTGTCCCTTGTACCTGTTGGTACCTAATGTAATACAGCTATGCTGCCCCTTGCCCCGCCACACAGCCCCTCGGCTCACCCATGCTCCCTCGGCGCTGCACAAACGCAAAAAACTGAATCCAATAAATGCCAACAATGTGTGGCTTAAGTGATCATTGTGGAGCTTATCATTGTGGCATGGGTGATTTAATTAAACTACTAAATACATTAATTTAAAATATTAACTAACTGCAACAGTTTAGTTGGTAGCCGTGACGAGCTGTTCATCGCGTTACTCCTTGTGCTTTTATTATCCTCCGTGCTGACAAATCGAGGCTTTTGTATTTGTGTGCGGTGGTTTCCTGTGGTCGCTTTACTGTCAAAATAAACTGCTTCATCAGAGAGAAGAAGTATTCCTCAATAAGCTTTCACGTTTAAATTAGCATTAATAAAATGTTAAGGGATAATTCAGATCAACTGTATAAGAGATAAAGTTCAAAAATCTTAATGCAATCATCATTCGCAATTTTATCCCGCAAAAACAGTGCATAAATTGTTGAAAAATATACTTTAAAAACTATTGAGGACTGTATCACTAGATGATGTCTTTTCGTGGCATCACAAAGTAAGGAAGAAGTTAGCCTAGAAGAAATTAGAAAGCCTTAACGTGCCCTAATCGCATACAGATTCCGAAGTTAGTATTATGCCTTAAAAATATAAATGTAGGTCACTGAAATGCCTATGTACTTTTATTAACTTTAAAGTAAGAATTTAGCTGCATTCGGTGCCCCTTTCAGACATTCAGTGCCCAATTGCCTTCGAGCACGCCATGCTGCCCTTTGTTTCTGTAGCCATCACTGTAATAGGAGTAGCGTAATAGGCTAAGGGGCCCCTTTAGTGCTGGCGTTGCCAGCTACTGATAGTAAGCTTCTCTTGCTGGCAGTGTTAATGTGTTGACATTTGGTATATGGTACATTTATTTATTGATTTGATTTGCATTATAGCTGAAATAAAGAGTTTCTATGTTTTTAATTTTCATGTGTCGTAACCAATACTTCCCACTCGCACAGATCAGTCCCAAACCCTAGACAGTCTCACCCCCTCGATAAATTAGCATTCGCGGTTTGTTGCAATATATATTAGAGCAAGGGGGTCGTCTCAACTCCATGCGGGAAAGATATGTAGGCAAATACTGAAGCAGCTTTTTTAGCTATGTTTATGGCTGAATCTATTAACCAATCAGAAACACTTACACAAAATGCAGCCATAAAAATTTTGTGTTAGCGCTTCTGATTAGCTAATAGATCCAGCAATAAACATCATTATCATCATCCCAGTAATATTTACAGGGTCGGGACACATTAATATGACCACCTCTCCTCGAAAATGTTGGAACATCCCAAGGTATGCAGATGAATAATCATTGCATATCATTAAAAGCTGACAACAGCAGACGTATAGTAGCATCCATCCGTTAACACAGCAATTGTCGCAGTCATGGGCAGGGCAAGTGACCTGTCGGATCTCCAAAAGGGGATGATCATTGGCTATCGGGCCAAGGGGGGCAGCATTTCAGAAATGGCCACCTTTGTGAAGGTGTACCGCGACTGGACAAACCAGACAGTTTCGAGCAAACGAAGAGGTAACTGTGGGGCCCCACCGGCCATCGATCCTAGAGGCGAGAGTCGGTTACGACACCTGGCCAAGACCAATTGACGTGCCACTGTTGAGCAACTGACACAGCAAATGAACAGTGGGGCCACTAGGCGTGTCAGCACCAACACAGTGCAACGATCTCTCTTGAGATTGGGGCTCCAGAGCAGGCGTATGGTAAAAGCACCGATGTTGACGCCTGTGCATCGCCGAAAACGTCTCCAATTCGCAATGGACTATTGCCATTGGACCTAAGCCGAGTGGCAAAGGGTTGCTTTCTCTGACGAGTCACGGTTTCTGGTGAACAGACTGGACGGACGATGGAGAATTCGCTGGGAAGCATCTGAGAACAGGCATCCCGACATCATCGTTGGCAGACGACAGGCCGGTGGGGGGTGGTGTTACTGTTTGGTGGATGTTTTCATGGTATGGTCTGAGTCCACTGATACCACTGGAGGGTACACCGAATGCTGTTCGTTACCTGACGATCGTCGCAGACCAGGTACACCCCTTCATGTCAACAGTGCTTCCTCAGGGTGATGGCACAATAGTTAATATCATTAGTTAATATGTGACCAAATAGAACTCATCATCCTCAAAATCGATGAGCTGTCAATACCTTCAGCTGTCAATAAAATCAATAAAACCAATCACCGTGAATATTAATGTCAAATCAGCATAAATATTAATTAAGTATAGTGATTTTCAATGAGATTTCATGCATATTTACAGAGTTTGTTATCAAAATCATAAATATCAATGAAATATTGGTAAATATTAATGAAAAATTATGAATTATCGATGATTATAATCATCCAAACTATTAATTACATGTTATTAGGCTTGAATATTTAATTAGCAACTCTTTTTTATCATAGTTACGATTAGATGGTGTTTTAGTTTCGTATTCCGTCACCTCCCATCATCTTCAAAATTGATATAATTAGATATTTTTAGTTTCGTATTCCCTCACCCCCCCCCCCCATCATCTTCAAATTTGATATGAATACATGTTTTTAGTTTCGTATTTCATCTTCAAAATCCATGAGCTGTTAATACATCATTTCAAAAAATATTGATATATTGGTAAATTAATAATCAATTGATACAATTACAGGTTTTAATGATGAGAATTAATGATGATCCTATTAATTACATACAATTTAGCATGAATATTTAATTTGCAACTCTTTTTTTTCATAATAATGATTAGCTGACGTTTTAGTTACATATTCTGTCACTAGATGGCGCTCCGACCCTTTTATTTTTTCTCAATGATGAAAAAATACGATTTTTGCAAAGAGTTTATTTAATTAAAACACAATAAATAGTCATGGATGGCGAATTTTTAAATTCACCTGTTTATTTTACAGTTTCAAAATTTCTTACAATTCATTAAACATTAATTTTTTAATTTTATACAAGTTCCAATTTTTTTAAAATTTCAAAATATTTTATTAAAAAAAAACAAAACCAAAATCATTTAATTACAAAAATTAATTCTTACCAGTTAATGTTCGATCAGGACATAAGTAATTGTTTGTTTGTTTCATATCAAATAATGACCATATGGAAGAGAATGAATTGCATCATTTAAAATGTATCTTTTATCGTCGTATGCCGACAAACAAAGCTTATTTTGTTTACATGTGTAAAGCAAGTGCTTAAAACTTCGAATAACTGATGAAGAAAAATGAAAAAGATGCTTTATCTTTTAAACAGCGCAAATAATGGTTGTAATGTACGTCTTTCTTAAGCGTGTTTCTTTTGACACCTTTACCCGTTTTTTTAATTGTATTTCCGTAACGAAAGCAATACATTTTCGTCTTTAAGCCAATGAATTCCGTGATCGCGTTCCCTGCTGTTTCGTCTTTAAATTTTCCAGGTACTTGCTTGTTTTCAGTTGAATATAACTCGTGATTAACGGGATAATTGCTGGTGTCGAAATAGCTTAGACGATTATTTAATTCAGCATAAAGATCTTTTGTGAAAATTTGATAAAATAAACTGTCAGTGTCTGAGAATAGAAGATGACATTTATCTCCATAAATCTTTTTAAAATGATCATAGTGAAATTCATACATCGTGAGTTTTGATAGATCTAAAACTGCTGTTCCGATATACACGGGACGATTTAACACAACGCGACGACGATGCATTTTAAAGAGGATCAAGTCCTCTTTGATAACTTCAAAATAATCTAATGTCGGTTTTGATGTAAGTTTTAACGAGCAATTTTCACTCGTGCTGAATTTAATTAACCTGTTGCCTGCGTACGTTTTGCAAACTCTTCCCGAAGATCGCATTATTCATCAATTTGTACAAATTCTTTTCAAAACTACTCGAAGATGCTTGTCTTTTCAATGTATTGAATTCTATGTAAGGTTTCAACCAAGCTTTTTGACGAAACCTCACAACATGATGTATTTTCTCCAGAACTAACCCGTGATCGAGATAAAACTTTAAATTTTTATGATGACAAATATATTTTCTACGAGGAAGAAAGTGGGGAATTAATTTTTCAGTTTTATGAGGAAGCTTATACTTTGTTTGTAATTCTTTGTTGAAGAGCGACAGCATTAGCTGCTAGCGGATAATCGCAATGAGAATCTTGCAATTCATCTGGATAAAGAAGATCGACTTGTAAGAAAAATCCGATTTCATCGTTTTCATCTAATTTATGGACGTCTAAATGGTCGATTTCGTTTTGATCCAACCAACGAAAATCGGAATAAGGTAAGAGGTTGAGACAATGCGTGTCCGTAAAGATTGTTTGCATCTATATAGAATAAATAAGAGATGGGTGCTTCTTTGTCATATCCCTCTACAAGTGAGTTGTTGGCCTTTGCATAGCGCTGAGATAATAATTGATATCCCACCTCTGACTGCTCTCTCAAAAAACATGTAAAGATCCACGTCCGTCAAAAGTTCTAAAGATTCGCCTGTTTTTTCATTGCTGCTTCCCACAATAAACCAGGGAGCGACAGAAAATGAGCTGGGTCAAGCTTATAATATTCATCACATATTGCGCGAAATTGCTGGAAAACATCGGGTAAAAGTGTTACGTCTGTTAAGAGATAAAGGTCGTGAAAATCTCCCAAATTTTGACAACCCATTCTCTTCCATATTTTTTGCGCGTATGCATACTCTTCGTCGCTTATGTCTTCTCCTTTGAGGGAAGAGTAAAACTCGTGTTTTGGTGGTAAAGAAGTTTCCATAAATTTTTGAAAGTCAGTCATATATTCATAAGGGTAAATTCCTTTTCGCTTTAATATCTCATGATTATCTGGAAACAAACTTTCTAACAAAGGAAATTTGTCATTGGATTGCACTAATGTGTCTAAACTAGCAGACAGAAACTGACAACTGTTCGAAAAACGAAGATGTTTAATTTGTATTGCTATGTATCGCTCGGTGTTTTGCGGGACAACTTGAATATTCGATTCACCGAAATAAGTCAATGCGCGCACAATGAAATGTAAATCGTATGATTTAAGATTATGAAAGAAAATAGGCAGCGTCTTCTTAGGTTTGTAAAGCAAATTGCATTTCTGATGTGTTGCTCCGCGATAGATTCCAGTGACGTGACAGTGATCATGTACTTTTATTTCAGAGGGTAGAAAGATCTTTTCACATATGTGACAATGAGTCGCAGATTTGAAATGATCATGAATTTCTAAATTTAATTTCATAGGCTCTGATGTTGCTAATTTTGTTTGTATTTCATCGTAATCAGTTTCTATGTTTTTAAAAACGTGCTCTATTGCAGTCTTCTCCCTTATAAAGCTTATTTTTGAACACGTTCCCTTTGTGATCCAAAATGATATAACAGTAACCGCAAGGAATGTGATGCTGAGTTTGTTGTAAGAAACTATATTTGTTTGAAGGAACACATGTTCGTTCCTTTGGCAAAATACATTCAAAATCACCATACACGATGTATGGTACCTTCAATTGATAATCATAACGATTAAATGTAATTTTCGGATTTTTAGGCATCTCTATAAGTTGAGGTTTATTCAATTGACAGTCTTTCTCATGTTCTTCTAACTTTGCTTTTCCGCGAAACATAGACAAACAGTAGCGACAAACATCACGGTTTTTGTCACCCATCCTGACTAAACGACGAAAATCCAGAATGGCACAATAATGACGGTTTTCAAGCAGCAATAAATAACTTTCCGTTTGCATGACGATTTTGATATGTATAAAGGAAAGAATGTTTTTTTTTCATATCCGTACACGTTTACAGAGAGATCGTTTTGTTTTTCAAATTTTGGGATGTATGTAATTGGAGTTGGGAATGTCACTCCGTTTAAATTGAGTTCCCCCATAAACTGCATGTAATATTCAACATCACTCCGTATAGCATCAGGATGCAATGCAGCCACGACAGAAAATATAAAACAAGAATTGTTGTCAGTTTCCACATTGAGCAATGCTTTCTTATTTTTCTTACTTTTTAATATTTTGTCAAGCTTAATTTTTCACTTTCCAGACAACGGACGATATTTTCCAAAATGCACATCGCATTTATCAATAGACGAGATAGTCCATCCAGATCCATTTTTTTGAAACGTATCGAATTTGTTCACCAAATTTTCTATCATATCATCGATAGTCGATGAATTTCTGTTTTTAATAAAACCAATCTTGTACCCGAACACAAGTATAATGGCATCGATTCAATTATTTCGTCAGATTTTTTCTCTAATGTAACTGCTAAACAAATCAAAAACTTAACTTGATCGAGATTCATCATCACAGTTTCAAAAATGTTTTCTATACTTTTTCTTATTTCTTGAAAATACGTGTAAATATCAGTCATATCGTGCTTATACGTATAAGAATAACGGTGAAAAAAATTCCTCTGAGCTGTTACATGTTGTTGGAAAGAAGGAGCGTCATTATCTGTTGAACTGATTGATGTTCCTTCAGTGGGGGGAGGAGAGGAGGGAGCACTTGGTGATAAGCTTTGGAGAATTTGTCTCGAGGTCGATGGCATATTGTCAAGGATAATGTCTTTTGAGGAGGATGAAGATGAAGGGGGATGAGAAGGAAGAAACGAGGTCGAGCTTGAATTCTGCTGCTCGTTAATGCCCTGCAGTAATACTGAGGTTGATGACAAAGGCTCATGGAGAGTTGAGTTTGAGGGACTTTGATGAACAGCTGCAGTGTGCGCTTGTAATTCCTTCTTGGTACGGAACGATTGCATGCAAATTAAACAAGTGAAGTTTAACGAAATTCCATTTTGCACACTGTGTTTTTTTCCTACGGTGAGTCGTTAAATTTCTTTTGTATCTATACACTCGTCCACGTATGTCGCATTTAAACATTTTTTTTTGATCTCTGTGTGAAAGAAAAAAATAATACAAAACATTATCATCTAAATTTTTTTTTTAATAATGTATTATAATGACATTTATTTATTATAATAAATTTTTCATTTTATTCTATTTTGCCCCTCCCCTGTTTGTGCAAAAGAAAAAAAAAATAATAATCAACACACATTTTTTTTTTCTTAAATATTTTACTTAATGATTTTATTCACATAAAGATATACATATGCATCTGGATTATGGAATGATTTCAGCTCGTTTACAATAGGTTTAGGTGACAATCCTTGACATCTTTTTAATATGTAATAAACGCAATAATGTCCACATATGCTGCTCGTGTAACTCTGCAAACGTTCGTTATTATACCAAAATCGTCTCTTACAGTTCGATAAATAATTCAAAATAGAGAGTTTGTCCGGCATAAGTCCGTAGCTGTCGAAATATTCTCCACGAATTCCAAGCACAATCCAGTGACTGCCTTCGAGATGACACTCGTCCAAATTAACCACCAAAAACTCATCTTTTTGTCGAGGTGCACGAGGTACGTGATTCAGTGGATACACTCCTGCAAATTGTTTGCAACGCAGTTTTAATATTGCGCATTGTATATTTGTTGAGCATCCATTTTTTTTCCATTTTTTTATTTTTTTTTAATTTTTGCAAATCACATTTCGTTCTTTATCGATTTGAAATAAGGAATCCATTTCGCTGTAAATCATTACGTTAATGTTCTGTGGTAGCTTTTCAGCGAAGCGCATATCGATACTTAGGACACCTTGTCTCATTAACGATAAGTGGGAGTCGTCATCGCCGCATCCATCCGGTGTTAAATCGTAGCAGAAGAGAGTATCGCCTGTAAATCCCCAGCGTTTATACCTGATCGTGTTTCCACTGTTATGATACAGCATGCCTAAGCTAGCAAAAGTATTCAAGTAAGCTAAAGCAAAAATTTTATTTTTGAAATCCATTTCCAACGGTTTTCCATCAATTATTTCTCCATCGATCGATACGGATAAAGAAGAGAGATTATAGTTGTCGAAATGCATGGGATTGTCTTTATATGATCCGTTAAATGCATCGTGTTTTACGAGTCCGATTACGATTCATGAAGGAATTTGTCCTTGGAAAACGTTATCGATATGAGCAGAAGTTGTCCCTTGAATTACTGTATGAACTTTTACATCGGTCTTCCTGTATGGATACTTTGCAGTTGCTTGTTTCTAAGGCACGGGAATGAGTGAGTAATATGGTCGGTGACGGCTTTACTTTCTTAACGTATAACAATACATCTTCAAATACGACTATAGGTCGAAGTGGAATCGCTCCTCCACCTTCCAATCCTTTTATTTCAATTGCAAATTCAGGTTTATGAGGAATCAATCTAAATTTGCATGATACGTTGTTCAAAAGGAGTTTATTTTGTAAGCAGGGGTCAACGTGAATTCTTCAGACGAGATCGACACTCGCACTTTCTGCAGAAGCATTTTGTCTGTCGTCTTTAGACAACCATAGCGATCCGGTTAACATTGAATTTTTTGCATCGTACCCGTAGTTCAGAAGCGTCTGAATGTAACTCTTATAAGAATAATCGTTGCCAGTGCTAACTTGTTTACCATTAAGAAATACATCGATCTGCTTAAATAGCATTTGCAACAACAACTTTCGTGTTATGACAGTTTTGCTCTCGTCATTCGTTAAAGGAGTGTTCGCATCCTATTTAATTCTTACACGAGCATACAATATGGTTTCGGAAAGATTAATGTATTCTTCAGCATTTCCAGGGATAAGAAATTCGATTGTTCCTCGTGATGATAGGGAAGCAACGGGTCCATACTCCGCATACCTGGATTTTTCAATGGATGTTTGGGTGGGTGGAACAGAAAACGCATCCAATTCGCTTTTTAAACACGTACATGATGTTGGATGAGGGAACAACATGGTTACGAATGATGAGACACACTTAAGCGTTGATCTTTTTATCGAAAAATTTTAAAAAAAAATAAAAAAAGGGGGATAATTTTTTTTTTTTTTAATCAAAGTATCGTTTTCTCACGAGAGTTTTTTTCCTCCGTTTAATTTTCTTTCCTTTACTTCCAACGTTGTTTTTACGTTTCCGCCCACGCCCCTTTTGAATTCTCGTGTTAACATCATCAAAAATTTATTTCCCAGTTTCTTGTAATCTTCGTTTGACAGATTCTTTGATGTTTGCTCCTTGAATGACATCACCTACAACGTTTTTTCCTACATCGATGACCTTTGGAACAAAATAACTTGCTGTACTTTTTAAGAATGGCAAAGCAAATTTTCCTAAGGAACTGAAAAGGCTACCAAGTCCACTGCCACGTTGATGAAATCGTCCGTAAAATACAAGTAAGTTGCCGCCAGCTTGGTTTATGTAATAGGCAGAATAAGGCTCACAGCAATCCGCCCTCATCTTTTCTTTGGCCTGAGATGAACTACGCACACCACGCGACCTGTGTTTGCGAATGGCACTCGCTCTCCCATGTGCAATCTTAAGTCCAATTCTAGCGTGCGAAAAGAAGTTTTAATCACGGGTAAATAATACAAACGATGAAAGGATACAAACGTATTCTCACCGTCTTGACCTTCTATATTGACAATCATCATCAACGGTGCTTTGACATCGCCGATAAATTGCAGTGCGACGAGGTCGCTGCATACGTATAAGCTGTCAACCGATTTCAGCGGGTAAGGTCGAACGATTTGACGAGCGATAAGCTTTAAAGGAAACCCTTTTTCACATAAGAAATACTGGAAGTTGTCTGTCTTCGAATCCTAATTTTTTAACGATCGATTTTCCTAGTAACAATCGCAATTTATGATCAACATCTAAGTGATTGTAAACAATAAATCTGTGATATCGTTCGTTGTAACCAAGCGTACAACCGCTTTAGCCAACTTTGGATCCTTAAAGCCGTTGGCGAACTCACTGAGCACTTTTATAATGTCACCGTTAATGGCAAGGCTAAGCTCGTGTAGGCTGTTGTAAGTATGAGCTCCGCGAGTGCAATCGAGAGGAATGTCTAATTCTTTTGCTTTTATCGGAGGTTGATTGTATCTGTGAATCATTATACGAGCTTGATTGTCTTCACCATTGGGAAGCAAATTAAATGCGGTGTCTGTAAATGAATTTGGAAAACTTATTTCTGTTAAGGCTGCTTAATATTCTCCATCCAGCTCGACTTGTTCGGGCAAATAAGTAGTATAGTTTTGAAGTGTATTATCGGGGAACACATTCATAGACGAGTTGCTGGGAAGTGTTAAGTAAAAGCCTTCCATTGTCATTCAACTTTTTGTAGTTCTTGCGCGTAAAACGTACCGATGATGGGTTGATTTTGGAGATCGCGTACTGTATAGGTTGTAATCTTTTGATTTCGATTAACTGTATCAATAAGGAAAATTTCCTCTGTCCACGAAGGCATGTATCCTCTTTGAGAAGCTTCTTTCTTTACGGAAAGACGAACGCGATCACCCTGCTTAAATCGTGATGTCGTATCGCGAGTTCTCTTTACTTCGATGAATTTGCCCCTCCCACTCTTCCTCACGCTATCGCCGTACAGATTCTGAAAGACATGACGTTTATTTGTTTCCATTCGTTCTTCCATCGGCGTCATTTTAATAGATCTGTGATAACTGTGATTGTAGGCATTGACTAAATCAGACAGAACATGTAAATAAGTTTTTGTATTATTTGCATGCAAGTAACGATGTAAACGGTCTAGCAAAGTACGATGGAATTGCTCACTGATGCACGCTTTCGTTTCTTCGTTTTTAACAAAATAGTGTTCGACATTGTACTTTCTAAAAACCTTTTCTACGTTGGCATTATAAAATTCCATACCGTTGTCAGTCCATATTTTTGTCGGCTTTTCAAAATATAAAACGATGTCGAAGGCAGCTGGAAGGAAAAATTGTAAAGGAAAAATTACAGCTTGTTTTGACATCGCATCTACTATAGTTAACAAAAAACGAACATTGTCATTGTACCTTGATAGATAAGACACATCTAATAAATCAGCTGACCATATTTCGTTGACGCTGTGTACAATCACGCGATTTCGTGGGAATTTTCTCTTTGCGTATTTATGAAGCGTGTAAGTGTCTGTCGTAGATAACCATTTTTTAATTTCATTTAACGTGAAACTCTTGTGCGAAGCGACTGCTGCCCTATATAAACGTTTAGCACCTCCGTAACTGCCGGGTGATGAAGGGGAAAAATAAATTTGTTCTAAAATATTATTTCTGCTTGAAGACATCCCACTTGAATCGATAAGGCAGATTGGATTTTCTTCGTACACTTCTTTTCTCGACTTCGTCAGAATCGATTAACGAGTTAATTTCTGTCCATCCCGGTTCGCTCTCATAAATTGTCTTTTCAGGGTCTTCGCTAACCACGCCCATGAGCAGTTGATCTATTTTCGAACCTGGCACGGGTCGACCGTCATAAATCAAACCTCGATCTTTATCCCATGCCAATCGAGTGGAATTTAAGACTTTTATAACTGGCGACTTGTATTTTAGAGGGACACGGTTTAATATTTCTTCGACCTCCGTTTGTCGAGGAAGAGAAGATGCGACATCAGCATCGGAAATAGGAAAATGAGAATGACGTGGTACGAGATTTGTGAATGAAGGCGATTGATGCAACACGGTCTCAAACCACGATGCAGGCACTGAAAGATTGAAGTATTCTTTGCTTGGACTATGCTCGAAAGAAGTCACCTTGGATAAAAGGATTGAAGACGGAAGGACTTCTTTTTTAATTTCACTGTCAGCTGACTGGTGGTAGTGGTGCGCGCTCCGCGCGCACAGGGGCGCCGGCAGCCGCGGCATGACAGACGGTGGCGGAGACAGGTGGATAAACATCGTCGTCTTCCAACGGGTCTTTCTCTTCTCGAAAAAATTTGTTTTTAATTTTTTATAATAATTTAAATACCTTTGCAAAGTGAGATTATAGAGTTTAGCTTTGGTTCTATCGTCCAGATCATTCCTCTCTAAAATAATTTTCATTTCATTGTCTAATGTAGACAACGGCTTTTCGAGCGGATGATGAAAGGTTTGAGGTACGAGGGCCATTTTTTTGTATATTATTTTCACGTGAACAGTCCGCTTAATAAGCCTATTAACGGAGGAAGGAGAGCTGTGAAAAATCCACCACCTTTTTGGTTAATGATGTTCGTTTTTCTTTTGTGAGAATACTTTTTCGACGCCAAACACTTCACGACGTGTCGATACCGCTTGAGTTTGTGCATTTGCGCGCTCGTGAACGAAATTCGTCCTTTTAATACATTGAGACAACATTCGGAAAGGACATTTAAAATATCAGGGTATAAGAGGAGTGATTTTTTAACGTGTTTTTTTATACTTTTACCGGCTAATAGTTGTAAAATGGGAAAATAAGCTTTCACTTTTTTTGGCATTTTTTTTTTCTTTCCTGCTTTTCAGTCTCTTTTCAAATAAACGTGCGAATGTGTGTCAAAAATATTGCTTCTGAACTTTAAACATTCGTCAGCGTTAGGCCTTAGATCCAGGAGCAAATGGGAGAAAGGTTTACGAGTGCAATCTTTATATATATTTAATAAATATTGAACACCCACCCCAATTTGATTACCCAAAATTTTCAGATGATTGAGGTCACGACACGCACTCATTATAACGAAGATTTGACAGTTCAAACTGACTGTGCGCAAATTTTTTTCGAACAGATGACACAATAAAACTTGCATTAAATTTTTATGATGACCATCTTTGATCACAATATTCATTAAATCTTTAGAATTTATATTGTGAACTACGTCATCCAGAATTACCAATGTCAAATGTTGGAGAGTGTCATAAATTTCGATATTGAAATTTCTGATAAACGTGATAGGAATTGGAGAATCACGTCGGAGATGATCATAAGTTGGTTGATCTTCAGAGTAAATAAAGACGCACTGCTTCGGTGCAGGATTACCAGTTCCATCGATCGCATTATGAACTTCTCAGTAAATGATGTCTTGCCAGAGTTTGTAGCTCCACAGATTAAAAAATTAGATGGAAATGTAAATCTTGCGTCTATGTTCGTTGCACTAGCATAAACCAACTGAATCTGTGCGCTCAAAACTTTCGTATATAACGAGTGTGTGTCGATTATTAAAAAATAAAGAATAAAAAGATCTTTTTTCTTTTAAATGTTTATATTATCATTTTCAGAATATACATGATTATATATTTTTCCCACAAAAATATTATGACAAAAAAATAATAAAAAGGTAAAAATTTCATTATTTAAAATTATCCTCTTAAAGTTTGTTTTTTTTTAAGACTTGAGGAATTTACAGACACATAATTAAAAATCATTTATGAACAAATTTGTGTAACCTTTTAATTATTATTCAGTTTTTCGATTTTGTCACTAACGAATTGAATAGAGTCCAAAATGATGCGAAATTGCGAGTCATCCAATAAAATGCTCTTTGTTCCGTTGGATTTCTCCAGCTTAATCATCATGGTCCCATTTTCATCGACTGAAAACACGATGAGTTTGCTACTTTCGTACAAATAGCACGGATTCGTTTCCGTCTCAAATTGATGTAAAATGGATTCTAGTCGTGCTGAAAATGCTTTCCATTCGTTCAGTGACAAAGCAATGCCGGACTGCGTTGGTACATATTTACGTGCTGAGAGCTCATATTGTCATACGTGAATTAAGGTATGCTGGTTAAATCGATTGACAACCAAAAATACTTCGTCTCCCATCGATATTGAGTTCTCGGGCATTAATGGCAGAGGTTCACGTGAAAAATATGCTTGTGAAGTCATTATTTTTTTTTTTCCTCGTGTGAATAGATCTAAAAAAGAATATGTAAAAAAGGAAGAGAAAAAAAAATATGCAATCTTCCTTTTTTTTTCTGTCTTTCTCTCATAAAATTCCCGAAAACTATTTATTTTTAAATTATATAAAAAAAGTTAAATAATAAAATAAAAAAAAATAAAAAAACTTACCAGAAAAACTGTAAAAGTGTGATGATGATGATTACTTTTCTTGGATCAAAAGCTGCAGACTGAAAAACATTATTTCTTACAAGTATATATACTTAAAAATTAAAAAAAAAAATTATTTAAGATACCCAATGGCGTAACTGCATTAACAACAAAACCCCCCAGAGTGATTATTTATTCTTTTTAATTTTTTGTAGTCCATCCCCTATTGTGCTCATTCTTTGTAACCTAATTAAAACCCATTCACCTTGAGATGGCATCAACCCCTCAGCCCCCAGAGGCTAACGAGAAAGACTTTCTCCTTAATAGCCTCGCTCAGCCCCTCTTCTCTCATTTCCCTCAATGACCCTGATAGTGGCATAAGCTGAAATAATAGCTGATTTTGAGTTTTATCAATCGGATGAATATTATCAAGAAAAATAATACGAGTGTATCTTTTATACCATGTAAGTATTCTAAAAGAATTCCATCTTATTAAAAAACGATAATTTAGTGTAAGTGAAAGGCCTTCTATTTTTTTTCCTTCACTCTCTCTCTTAGCTCATCATGTTAACTAATCAAGAAATATGAGAAGATGCATTCCTGTAATTAAGTTTTATTTTATTTATTTATATACTACCTTTTTTAAAAAATATTTTTTTAAAAATAATTTCTAGCAGTGTAATTGCTGTGTATCATCAAAGAACAATTACAAATTTTATAGTAGCAATGATATAAAAACACATTAATTGTATAAAGTTTTGGAAGAAAAAAAATTACTCCATATTCTTATTTCAAATAAATTTTATTCTCTTTTGGGATGGACAAAAAAAAAAGGTGAATCTGTGTAAAAATGATTCTTTGGGAGGGTTTGTATTATTTTTTTTTTCAATTTCACCTCAGTTCTTTTTCTTTTCATCTTTGTGTGTATTCTGTTCTTCTTCATAACTAAATTATTTTGCACATAATTGTCTGAAACCTTCTTTCCAAGCACCGTACACGGAATAAAATAGATTAAAGTCGTCTACTGTACGAAAACGTTTATCTAAATGCTTATCTCCGTTTATAAATCGTAAAGCAAAATAATTCATTATAAACAGTAAGGAGACCACTGTAAATGTTCTTCGTCGACGATCTCGCCATTAGACCATTCATGTAATATTTTGTGACAATATTGGCAAACTGTAATATCACTATAACCAGTGTAAATAAATCCAGAACAAGATAAATGACAGACATCGATGAAATCATGTGGCCAATTGAGGTAAGTGCTTATACCTCGTCCAACAAGAGAAAAACAGGGCGTGTTTCCGGTCTGATATCGACTACTCACTCATCCGCAATGCTTTGTGGGATCTCTCCTTCAGCGGCTACACAAGTCAATTTGTAATGGCGTCGCCGTGCAACAGCTCTTCAGCCAAACAAGGAAAAACTATTCACAGCCAGGCTAGGGAGATTGTGTGGAACGTATTTTGCTACTTAAAAGGAAAACAGTGTTTTAAAAGCTCATCTGCCTTGATAGAAGAAACTTCCAAGGCAACGCAAGTTTCTTTTTCTTGCGTTCGAACAATTGTTCAAGAAGGAAACGTAGCATCTTCATGTGAAGCTACCACCCCCTCTCCTCACTTTTCGACTCCTGGAAAGAAAAGGCCCAGGGAATCTCGAACATCAAATCTGGATGACTTTGACCTCTCGATTGCACGAGCATGTGTATCCGAAATACACTCAGAAGGTAATTATCCTACTCTGAAAAACGTGTACCAGAAATTTAGAGAAAAAACTGACTACGTCGGATCGAGAACTTCCTTCGCCACCATTATGCATGATAAATTGCATATGAAGTATGGCAAAATCAACCACCGTCAATTTTACATCGAGCGGACAGATGTTATTGCACAACGACGTCGTTTTTTAAGGCAAGTACAAATGCTACGCAGGGACCCCACACGTACTTTCATATATCTGGATGAAACGTGGGCTAATGCACACCATGGCCGTGAAAGACAGTGGCATCACGACGGGAAAAGCTGTGCTCAACCAGGGAGCTCGGAACCCTACTGCGGGCGTTTCATTCCTACAGGTAAAGACTCCCGTCTCATTCTTTTGCATGCTGGAAGCGATAAAGGGTTTGTGAACGACTGCTGTTTATTATTTCGGTCAAAAAATAAATCCGCAGATTACCATGACGAAATGAATGGGGATTGTTTTCATGAATGGTTTAGAACAAAACTGCTGCCAAATATTCCGAAAAATTCAGTAATCGTCATGGATAATGCCCCATATCACTCGGTGGAGAAGGCCAAAGCGCCGTGCAGCAAGACAAGGAAATCGGATATGATAGAGTGGTTGGCCCTACGAGGAATACCTACCGAAGCAAAAATGTCAAAAGGTGAGCTGTACGATATTATCAAACAACACAAAAGATAAGACTACCTCCTTATCACTGTGATCTCAATCCCATTGAACTTATTTGGGCACAGGTAAAAGAATATAAACGGAAGAAGAATATAATTTTCAAGATTGCTGATGTTGAAAAACTAACGAGAACGGCAATTGATAATGTAACTCCTGAAAATTGGAGAAAAGCGATAGAACACGTTTTGCGTGTGGAAGAACGATATTGGGAAACGGACTGTTTGATTGAAGATCAAGTGGAGCCTTTAATAATTCATGTTAATGGAGAAGACAGCAACAGTGAAGAAGAAGAAGAGTGGAATGACATTAACGTTCTACCACAATCTCCTTAGCCTGAATTTAGATATAATTCAAAAAGTCTTTTTCAAGACTATACATTCAAAGGCCAGCAAATAAACGAAAGAGATATCGTTAACTGTAATGGAAAACGTATCATAAAACTGTATTTTATTAAAAAAATAAAAAATAAGATAGCATCTTTAATAAAACCTTATAATTCTTTAAAAAAAACAAAAAACATGTCATTAGAATGTATAAATATTTAAAAAAAATGATGGTTAAACAGACTGCACGTTATTACCTTAAAATAAGTAAACGATATATATAAAATTGAGTTAAAAGACAATTTTATGAAGTGTACAATTATTTTAATTATAATTAAAGCAAAGCAACTGAATAATATTAAAGCTTCTGCTGTAATATTATAAAGCGCTTCTTCAATGAGACATGAGACAGAAGTGAGTAAGCGCATGAGGCCCCCTTTCTCTGATTGGCTAATCTGAAACTTCCTGTGACACACCCTGTTTTTCTCTTGTTGGACGAGGTATAATCTTTGCATATATTCCCCGATAAACCTTAAATGTCTCAGCAACCAAAACGAGACCGTTGTTGTATTGATCATCTCGTAACGTAAGTCGAATTTGATCAATAAAGATTAATGCACCACGCTTTTATAATCTTTATCACCATTAAAAAAAAAATAATACATAGTCAGAATAAAGATTTTTTTAAAATAATGACACTTTTACAACTGGTTATTAATTAATTGATGTGAAGATAAAAATTCATTTAAATTCTGAAAAAATTCACTGGGGTAAAAAAATAAAGAAATAACAAAAAACCGGCTGGACCAGCAAACCAATGACAGAAAACGTAATCAAAAACATCATCTAATACTTGGTTTGATACAAAAGAGTTGCTAATTAAATATTCTTGCGTAATTACAAATAATTAATACATACATCATTAATTGATATCATTAAACATGTACTTGTATCGAATGATTGGTAATATTCATCGAAAAAATCGTATTTTTCATAATATTTATCACTGAGAAAAAATAAAAGGGTCGGAGCACCATCTAGTGACAGAATACGTAACTAAAATGTCAGCTAATCATTATTAAGAAGAAAAAAAAAAAGAGTTGCAAATTAAATATTCATGCTAAATTGCATGTAATTAATAGGATCATCATTAATTCTCATCATTAAAATCTGTAATTGTATCAATTGATTGTTAGTTTACCAATATATCAATATTTTTCGAAATGTATTAACAGTTCATGGATTTTGAAGATGAAATACGAAACTAAAAACATGTATTCATATCGCATTTGAAGATGATGGGGGTAACGGAATACGAAACTAAAAACAACTAATCACATCGATTTTGAAGATGATGGGGGATGACGGAATACGAAACTAAAAACAACTAATCATATCAATTTTGAAGATCACGGGAGGTGGTGGAATACGAAACTAAAACACCACCTAATCGTAACTATGATAAAAAAAAGAGTTGCTAATTAACATGTAATTAACAGTTTGGATGATTATAATCATCGATAATTCATAATTTTTCATTAATATTTACCAATATCTCATTGATATTTATGATTTTGATAACAAACTCGATAAATATGCATGAAATCTCATTGAAAATCACTATACTTCATTAATATTTATGCTGATTGGACATTAATATTCACGGTCATTGGTTTTATTGATTTTATTGACAGCTGAAGGTATTGACAGCTCATCGATTTTGAAGATGATGAGTTCTATCTGGTCACATATTAACTACTCGGCACTTTTCAACAGGACAATGCTCCCTGCCATACTGCTAAAATTGTCCATGACTGGTTCAAGGAGCATGAGGATGTATTCAAGCTACTCCCATGGCCACCAAACTCCCCGAACCTCCACCCCATTGAAGATTTGTGGGACCATCTCGATCACCATGTCCGCAAGCTAGACCTCCACCACGCACGGTGATGGCATTACGGGATGCACTGATCGCTGAATGGTCCCAGATACCTGCAACCACCTTCCGAGGACTTATTAACTCTCTGCTACGTTGACTAGCTGCTGTGCGTGCCACCAAAGGTGGATATTCCGGATACTAGCAGGTAGTCATATTAATGTGTCCCGACCCTGTATTTACTTATGAAAATGCACAAACAAATTGATCACTGCATATAACTGTCTGTAAATTCAGACAATTTATTATAAACATGGATTAAATGTTTGTGAAACAGTACTAAATGATTGTGAAAGAGCACTAAACGTTTGTGAAAAAGTAAAAAAAGATTGTGAAAAAGTACGAAAGCAATGTAAAACAGCTGTAATATCAACATAAAGATTAAGAATAAATGTGTAGGTTGTAATAAATCAATACAACTAAACTAAATGATTAAATACAAAACTTCTCAAAACAAGGAGAGAAAAAAAATTAAACAAACTAAAAAAAAAAAAAAAACCACCAACGTTAACCATGACTGTCTAAGCAATCACTTATTCGAGTTTTCTAATTGCGCAATAAAATAGATTGTTAATAGAGTAAAGAGTTGCCAGAAACTGTGGAACAGAACACTAACAAAAATTTTTTGTGGAATAGTGGTTTCTGTTTATTAGTGGTAGATTGTTAAATTATAAATTTTGTTTTTGTGCAAATTACATTTTTATTAAATCAAGAATGTTATTTTAATTTGTGATAACTCCTTACTTATTCCAGAGCTATCAGTATTTTCATCCAACATAATATTTCTATTAAGGCCATATTATCAATAAAATTAAAAATCCTATCAATTAACTTAATCAAAATTAATGAATGATTGTATAGTGTTTCAGCAACTTTTGTTGCCCCACAAAGAAAAAGGATTATCCAATTATCTTATAATCAGACCTCCCTCCCCACTCTGAAATGAAATACCTTAGACACTCGGAATAAAAGAACGAATATGCGGATTAAATTTTAATTTAATACAGCCAAACCTCTTTAATTCGAATCTCACGGGAATTCGAATTAAAGAGGTTTTGAATAATGGATTTTTTTTTTTCCAAGGGAAAAAAAAATTCGATTTACAGAGGTTTTCGAATTAAAGAGGTTCTACAGTACTGTATTATTTAAATTAACATTCTTAAAACCTTTACAAATGAAAAAGTCCGTTGATACTTTCAAAAATGATGTAACAATGTTTTTGACAATACTATGATTGTAGCAATGTTTTAAGTATTTAAATTTATATTCTTAAAACCTTTACTGGTGAATAAATCAGTTGATATTTTCAAAATAGTTTTTACCTGATGAAGGTCCTTGATTAAAAAGACTGAAAGGCCTCGTATTTTTGTGTGATGTTATTTTTATTCCTTTATCTTAACCTCTAGGCATCACTTATATTATTCTTTACAATTGGATTATATTTATTCTTGAAAATATTTAAATAATCCGTAAACGATAATTATATACAAGGAGCATTCAAATTTAAACTGGACCTTATTTTTTATAAAATCAGGAAACTTAAAAAAAAACAAACACACACACACACACACACACACACACACACACACACACACACGCACACAAGTTATTTCTCAAAGAACCCTCCTTGCTTATCAACACATTTTTTCCAGCATTCCTTTTCCACTTCCTCATTGAAGCCGAACCTCGGCCCTCCCAAGAACTCTTTCAATGGTCCAAAAAAGGTAACAGTCATAAGGGGAGAGATCCGGGCTCTATGGAAGATGTGGTAAGATGTCCCATTTGAGTTCCGTCAGTATTTCCATAGTCAGTTTCGCTGTGTGTTGTCTGGCACTGTCTTGCAGAAAACAAACACCACTGGTAAGGAGTTCTGGTCGCTTTTTCCTTAGTGCCGGCTTCAGGGGCATCTTCAAAATGTCACAATAATAGGATGCATTTATGGTTAGACATTCTTCCAGAACATGAACATCCTTAACGTCCCAGAATACAGTCGCCATCACTTTCGTTGCCGACGATGTCATCTGGAATTTCTTGGGTCGTGGTGAGTCAGTGTGTCGCCAATTCATGCTCGCATGCTAGCTTTCAGTGTGTCGCCAATCCATGTCTTGTCGGTGATCACAACACGCCTTAGGAAGCTATCATCGTTCCTGTAATATCGCTGCAGCAGCATGGAACAGATTTTCACCTGGATGGTTTTGTGATCCTCAAGAAGAGTTCCTTAGGGACCCATGTGGCACAGATCTTGTTGAATTTCAGCTTATCGTGGATGATAGTCTTCAGACTGCCATTGCTGACGTTCAGTATTGAAGCCAATTCTCGGAAATGAATCTGCCTGTTGTCCCTTATCAGCTCATTTGTTCGTGCGATGATGCCATCATTGAAAGCAGTTGCAAGCCTTACCATAAGAGGTTCATTGCCGGTGGATTCTCACACTCCTTCAAACTTTTGGCACCAAGCAAAGACGGATGATCAAGACAAACATGACTCGGTGAACTGTCTTTGAAGTCTCTGATGAATTTCAGATGCTTTCTCACCTTCTTTGTGGAGAAACTTGATGATTATTCATTGTTCCACTTTGGTTGACACATCACTGTCCGCCATTTTTCTTAAACAATCGGTTGTCATGGTAACCAGTTGAGTGGTGCTGTATATGTATGACAGGCAGTAGCTGTCATCCCAACAATGAAAGTTTAGATTTTTACAACAATGAAATTTACAAAAAATAAAGTCCAGGTCAAATCTGAACGCCCTCGTAGTTGATTGTTAGAAATAATTTCATAAAATTTGATCACATTTAAAATAGCGTTTCTTAATTGTTAAACTACAGGGTGTTTCAAAATGAATATCGGGGTTTTGAGGCTTCGTAGTATTTATTGCATTTAACTTACAGTTATAAATAATACATGAAATGAAAGAGCAACTCGAATAGTTTTTCCTACAAGTGTTCAACATGAACACCATTAGTCAAGTCGATAGGAGAGTTCTTCCCAAACCTTGATCAGTGTCTCTGGAGTAATTGTTGCAACAACTGCTTCAATCCTTTTTCTTAAGTCGAGTAGGTCAGCTGGTAGCAGAGGCACATACAAGTTATCCTTTATGAACCCCCAAAGGTAAAAATTGCGTGGCATCAGATCGGGTGATCATGGAGGCCATGCGAAACAAGCTCTGTCATTCGGCTCCTTGCGGCCAATCAGCGCTCGGGTACAATGACGTTTAACCAACAGTGTACTGAGTTATGCCATGTGTGTACCAACAAAACTGTTCGTGTTGCTCTTTCATTTGATGTACTATTTATAACTGTAAGTTAGATGTAATAAATACTATGAAGCCTCAAAACCCGAATATACATTTTGAAACACCCTGCATTACAATCTGCACTTCACTCTTATTGTATGGCATGAAATTGTGACTTTACATGTCAGTATAATGCGACGCGCCTGGTAGAGGCAAAATATATTTCGTGTATGGGCATGTGTGGAAATTGTTTGTGAGTGTTGGTTTCTTTGGTTTATTTTGAAAAAAGTTCATTTCGTTGATGTGATCATTTGTTTTGAGCACAAGATGCGTGGGAGGGACTGAGCAAGTGTGTATGTGCATGTGTCGGTGTTGGTTTGAATATCAGTGTTGTGTGTTGAACAGGTAGTTATTCGTTTCTTTGGGGTTTTTTTTCGTAGTGCAGCGGGCTGTGGTTTTATTTCGTAGTATGGAAGTTAAGTTTTTTTTATAATTAAGAGTCACTCAATTACTTGACCACTGTCATGACTGCAAAGAGCGACAGCACTCAAGTATTGTTGAGGCTTTCATTGTTTCTCAGAGATTTTCCAGGAAGCTGATGAAGGCATCTGACAACATTGTTTATGACATGTGTTGTTTTCTTTTTTGTTCTTCTAACTGAAGTTTTACTTCGGTTATGAGGCATTTTTTTTGCTCTCTGAGTGAACTTAGTCATCTTTCACTGTCAATAGTCAATTCGAATGGCTGTCGGCCATCTTGAAAACGTGGAACTTGTATTCCCGATCTATTGCAATGTTAATTATCTGCAATTAAAACTGAATTAAGCTCAACACATCTGTTTATTATGCAGAATACTGAGACAGTTGAGTTTTATATGCCGATTTTGTGTCTACTGTTGGTGGAAAACGTCTTTCATCGTCTGATGGAGTTATCGCCGGAGAGGTGCCAGCCGAGAAACCATAAGTTGGAGCATCGGGCAGCAAAGCTTGCACCTTGTGCAATTTGATGACGTTTTGGTGAGTGTACCTTTTCCTATATATTAAACATCGCGATAGGATTTCTAAATTAGTTTAACACATAGTTCTACTTTGAGGAGGCGTTAGTCTGTCTAGTATCCATGTGTGACACTGCTAGTGGTTCATGCGCTTTCGTCTCCCCGGAAGAGTTCTCAAATGTGAAAAATTATGTTTAAACAGTTCGTGTTAACGCTTGCGTGCTCCATTGAGCGAACTATGGAACTTGATGCATTGCCTTTAGTAGTAACTGATTTATCTTGTATTGTTTGATTAAGATGCTAGATAGAGTCGGTAGAGTAGAATTAGTAAAAGGTGTGCAGCCGCATAAGAGCAGAGGAGTGGGCAAAACAGTCACGTGCCGCAAGCAAACTGTTGTCGTATAGAGTGGAGTGAGGCATTTAAGTGGGCCAAGATTCTGCGTCAGTAGCATGCCTCACATAAGAAACGGGTACAGGGGTACCTGTGTCCCTCCCCCCCCCCCCCTGTCCTAATCAAAGGGTTCATGTGGCGCGTGTTTGTGTCCGTCAGCTTGGAATATTTGACGGCTTGTATTCTTATCGTAGGTACACTGGCTGCAGGCGGTACCCCCATTTTGTAATCGCTACGCACTCATAAAAGCGAGCGGAAGCTCATTTGTTGACACGTGATTTGCTGTCACATCACCCGAGTCATGGAACTGCGCTAGCTGCTGCCCATTATACATATTAACTGTTGTCGCTAATATTAATAGTCCTCCGTAGTTAATTGATGGGCCCCTCTATGCTAGTGCATGTAACGATATGAACCATAGTGTGTTGTATGGCCACTGTACTCTGTGTATATATGTCAGTGAACATAAATGAGCAAAGATATTAAAGGTTATTGTATGAACATAGGCTCGTGCGGAAGTTTGTGTTGTTTTCTTTTGTTTGCAGCCCAACCAAATGCGATTGCCCTCTATGCGGTGCTTCAAACTCCTGACAACCTCCTCCTCGTGATTATTCTGGTAACCGACTGGGCTTGTGGGTCATAGTAGAGGGGGGTCACGTCACATTTTGCCTGGCTAGCTCAGTCGTAGAGCATGAGACTCTTAATCTCAGGGTCGTGGGTTCGAGCCCCACGTCGGGCACTAAATGTGACGTGACTCCCCCCCCCCCCCGCG
>JAHWFO010006517.1:711686-725225 GCA_023313115.1 Rhysida immarginata | reverse complement strand
CGCGGGGGGGGGGGGGAGTCACGTCACATTTAGTGCCCGACGTGGGGCTCGAACCCACGACCCTGAGATTAAGAGTCTCATGCTCTACGACTGAGCTAGCCAGGCAAAATGTGACGTGACCCCCCTCTACTATGACCCACAAGCCCAGTCGGTTACCAGAATAGCCACGAGGAAGAGCATGTCAGGAGTTTGAAGCACCGCTTAGAGGGCAATCACACTTGATTGGGCTGCAAACAAAAGAAAAGAAAACAAACATCCGCACGAGCCTTCATTCATAATAGCCTTTATTATGTTTGCTCACTTATGTTCACTCACATACATACACAGAGTATAGTAACCACACAACACACAATGGTTCATAACGTTTGAGAGCATGCACTAGCATAGAGGGGCCTCTCAATTACCATATTTTCACGAATATACCCTGCAGGTTATACACTTTTTTACATCTGCGGGAGGGCGGTGCGGGGTATCTAGGGAGTTTCCAAATTATTTTTTACATGAATGATGTGCGAGATGGAAACCATGAACAAGTTGAACTAGAAGTGGTAATAATGCAATCTAGAAACTGCTTCAATAGAATGATTCAAATGAGTGAACTGCTATCTTCCCGACAATCGACAATCGAGCAGTGGAGTGGAAGAAACAATGCGAGTGGTACTGAAGCAGCGCTCCCAAACTCACTCATCACATGTATAGACCAGGGGAATTACACTGAGATAGGTGAGAAGCCTGAAAAAACCCCGAAGGTCCTCCTCAAGATGATTGAAGAATATTCCCCTCATTCTGGGGATAAAAAGGTTGATTGAAGATTGTCATAGAAAGAGGGGGGGGGGGGAGCCAGAGGCGAACTAGGCTATCCAAAAATCGGGGAAGATAACATTCCTGACATCGTCAAAATTAACTTCCAGGACATGGCTGGGCATGCGATGTTTTAAGCGTTTCCTGTAGTCAGAAGGGTTGTGAATTTCATACACCAACTGATTCCTGTGATTAAGCATCTTCAGGAGCATAGTCGTTATCGTATCCTGTACAAACTTGCCAATATGCGTCATCCCTAGATCCTCATGAACGACATTATTGATGGCTACTCTACATCAGTTCTTAAAGCAATGAACAACACATTGTGTATTGCATTGAGGCTTAAAATTCAAAACTTAAAATTTCGATTCATTATCGCATTTTTCATTCCGATTCATTATCAAAAGATGAAGAAGTTAATCGGGACAAACTGCCACTACTTCAGATCGTGGCAGTTTTGAAGTTGCCATCTTTTTGAAAAGCTATTTTTTAACGATATGAAAAATGCATAACCTGGATATTTACAATTAAAAACTTAAAAATCTGGTTCATTATCGCATGTTTCTTCAAAAAGTTTCTTAATACAGCACAGATGGCGGTTTATTAAAAAAAATAATAAAAGGTCATTTCATTTTGAAAAAGGCAAAAAATACAGTTACAGTAGTTTACATGAATTTTTATTGTAAGTTCGTTCTTCGAAATTATTACAGTACATATCGTGTATTAATGCATTAAATACTGTAATAAATATTCATTTGAACTTTAAAAAACGTTCTTAGACAATTTCAGGAGATATGGCGTCGCCATCTTGTTTATGAGAATTCACTTTTACATTAGCTTTTGGAGACGTAAAAATTAGAAAACTGAGAATTAATGTACTATATATTGTTATATACTACATAATGCACTGTAATATGCAAGTAATGCTAATTTCGTTTGAAATTCGTCAGATCGAAGTTCGTTTGGGGGGGGGGGCCCCCAAGTTAGGTTATGGCAACAGAAAATTGGATGGGAGATGTGGATTTTACAGTAAATCAATTAAACAGTATATACCATGTACAGTTCATTATACAGTACATTATATACTGTGATGTATGCATGTAGTTTCTCAAAAATGCATTTACATTAAAGGTGAATTTTCGAAATTATTATAGTACATGGGATCCGGTCATTTGCCCCAACGACATTTTCGACCAGGAGAGTTCTATCTCCTGAAATTGTCCAAGAACGTTTATTAAACTTCAAATGAATATTTATTACAGTACTTTAATTCATGAATGCATAATATGTAATGTAATAATTTCAAAAAATGAACTTCGATCTGACGAAATTCAAATGAAATTAGCTTATAACATTTGATTTACTTGCATATTACAGTGCATAATGTAATATATACAATATACAGTACATTAATTCTCTGTTTTCTCATTTTTTCGTCTCCAAAAGCTAATGTAAAAGTAAATTCTCATAAAAAAGATGGCGACGCCATATCTCCTGAAATTGTCCAAGAGCGTTTTTTAAACTTCAAATGAATATTTATTACAGTACTTAATGCATCAATACATAATATATACTGTAATAATTTTGAAAAATGAACATACAATAAAAATTCATGTAAACTACTGTAACTGTATTTTTGCCTTTTTCAAAATGAAATGACCTTTTATTATTTTTTTAATAAACCGCCATCTGTGCTGTATTAAGAAACTTTTTGAAGAAACATGCGATAATGAACCAGATTTTTAAGTTTTTAATTGTAAATATCCAGGTTATGCATTTTTCATATCGTAAAAAAAATAGCTTTTCAAAAAGATGGCAACTTCAAAACTGCCACGACCTGAAGTAGTAACAGTTTGTCCCGACTAACTTCTTCACCTTTTGATAATGAATCGGAATGATAAATGCGATAATGAATCGGAATTTTAAGTTTTGAATTTTAAGCCTGAATGCAGTACACAATGTGTTGTTCATTGCTTTAAGTAGGAACAATGCAAATTTTCTTAAAGTAGGAACTGATGCAAATAGGAAAGAAAATTCTAGAGCCTGGATCTCTTTCCTATTTCAGTCAACGATTTAAACATCTGTGGTTTGGTATGTAAAAATCCTCATAGACCATTTTTATTTACTCTGTTATGAAACTTTGTTTAAAGCTTAATGTTAAAACTTTTAAATCCTTTCTATTATTTACGTGAAGACGTTTGCTTTCCTTTATATTGTTTTTGCCAACAATTCTTTACTACAGAATTGTATATTTGATAGAAAAAACTTTGTCGAAAATGTCGTTGGGGCAAATTACCGGACCCCATGTAGCCTACTAAAATAATTTCGAAAATTCAACTTTAATGTAGGTAAATGCATTTTTGAGAAAATACATGCATATATCACAGCATATAACGTGCTGTATAGTGAATGTACATTGTATATAGAATCATGCCATAATGAATCGGAATTTTTAAGGTTTTAATTTTAAGCCTGGATTTCTTTCGTATTTCAATCAATAATTTAAACATCTGTGGTTTGGCATGTAAAAATCATAATATACCATTCTTTATTTACTCTGTTATGAAACTTTTGTTTAAAGCTTAATGTTAAAGCTTTTAAATCCTTTTTATTATTTACTTGAAGACGTTTGCTGTTCTTTATATTGTTTTTGCCAACAATTTTTTAGTACAGAATTGTATATTTGATACAAAAAACTTTATCGAAAATGTCGAACTTTTGTATTTATAAAATACAGTATTTTTAATGTTAAAAATAATTTTAAAAAAATTTAAAAAAAAATAATTTTATTTCTGAATGCAGTATACAATTTGTTTTTTATTTAAAATAAATATTAAAATATCTTTGATCCTTAAATACCTTTAATTTATACGGTATTTACTTTATGAAGTTGTATCTTTACATTTTTTTGTAATTAAAATATCCTGTAGAAAAATCATAAATCATGAAGGTATCTTTACCTATCATGACTGCGTTTCTATTGGCTAATATTTCCTGCCTTCTAATAACAACCAATCACAGCCCTTCTGGCGCTCATAGTTTACATATATAAAGAGATGCTAGTTTGCTTTCATTTATCAGTTGCTTATTTCAATCTGCTGGATCTATCTGCTAACTTTTGTGTTGAATTTCCTGCTCGATTTTTTTTTTCCTGTAAAATAAACTCTTCTTCCACTCCTCATTTTTTATGTCTTGGAACATTTTATACTGCCAGTACAATTTTTATGAATTTTAATTGAATTTAATGGTTGAAATAATTAATTATACTTCTTAATTTTCTGATTTAACAGTAATGTAACCTCGAAGTTCTTTCAGCTTTTCACCCCTGTATACCCCGCGGGGTATATAGGGGTGCAGGGTTTCCTAAATATTTTTTACATAAACGTGGAATTGCGCGGGGTATCTAGGGGTGTGGGGTATACAAGGGTGCGGGGTATATTTGCGAAAATACGGTAACTACGGAGGACTATTAATATTAGCGACAACAGTTAATACAAGTTCCACATTTTCAAAATGGCCGACAGCCATTTGAATTGACTATCAACAGTGAGAGATGACTAAGTTCACTCAGAGAGCAAAAAAAAAAAAAAAAGAAACGCTTCATAGCCGAAGGAAAACTTCAGTCAGAAGAACAAAAAAGAAAACAACACGTCATAAACAATGTTGTCAGATGCCTTCATTAGCTTCCCAGAAAATCTTCGAGAAACAATGAAAGCCTCAAGAATACTTGAGCGCTGTTGCGCTACACTGTCACGATAGCAGCCAAGTAATTGAGTGACTCTTAATTATAAAAAAAAAGCTTAACAAACCTATTGTTATAATAACATTTTTCCATACAACGAAATAAAACCACAGCCCACTGCACTACGATAAAAAAACACGAAGAAACGAAAAACTATCTGTTCAACACACAATACTGATACTCAAACCAACACCGACACACGCACATACACACTCGCTCAGTCCCTCCCAAGCATCTTACGCTCAAAACAAACGATCACATCAACGAAACGAACTTTTTTCAAAATAAACCAAACAAACCAACACTCACAAACAATTTCCACACAAGACCAATACCTCTCACACATGACCATCCACAAAATATATTTTGCCTCTGCTGGGCACGTCACATTATACTGACATGTAATATCACCAAATCATGTATCAACTTCTATCTTATTGCTCATGACTTCTATTAAAAGTCATCTCTTCTCTTTTAATATTTATGCCTAATGTGTAACTATTATTCAATGATTTATTATCATTAGTATTTTTACCTTTTTTAATAGAAGTGAAATAAATTGTTTTTATTTTTCATTAAAATGTATAGAAGTATTCCAGTCAACTGTGCAAAACATTATCATAAAAGTCTCCAAATGGAAAGCATGCAATTTAGTATGTGTTTGTTGGGAGAAAGATTCAAGTAAACCTCAAAGGTAAAAGTCAAAGGTTAAAGATTAAAAATTGGGGTCTACAATTTAGGATCTAATCACTGACCTTTTGCTTAATGCACTAATCAGAACCCACTCAGCCAAGCAAACAGACATGTAGATAAGAGTAACTTACATACTCCAAGTAACAGGGTAACTTTTGTAATGGATGCACCAAACTAGCTGGGCTCAAAAAATTGGCTCCTACTGGAAATCAAAAATACTGGCCTCACATAATGGCTACACCAAGGGTATATGAGGTATAAACTTTAAAGGTACTTGTAAATGGTCCAGACTAACCAGAAAATACAGAAGATAATCATTATGCAAAGTAGTTGGGTAGAATCGTTACTATGAGCAGGAGTTAATCAGAGACGACATTTTTTTCCATTGTTTTGTACAACCCCTGTATATTTGGATCTCTGAAAAAAGGTTTTAAACTGACGGTGTTTCAATATTGATCAAGAGATCAGTATTGCAGTGGGTGAATGATTTTGGCTCCACTTATCGGCTTCTCTGTAGAAGAGAGGCAGAAACTTGTAGAATATTGGTACACCTGCCTGAACAACATAGGTTACTATGTAAAAGCATAACTGTTCCAGTGATGCCGCTAGGCAAAATCAGCGTGGCGCAGCGCCATGCTGCCCCTTGCCCCGAAACGCTGCCCCTCGACCCCGCCACGCTGCCCCCCGGCGCTGCACAAACGCAAGAAACTGAAACGAATAAATGCCAACAATGTGCGGCTTAAGTATTCATTGGAGCTTATCATTGTGGCGTAAGTGATTTAAAGCCTAAACATTTTAATTAAACTGCTACGTACATTCATTTAAAATATTAACTAACTGCATCAGTTTAGTTGGTAGCTGTAACGAGCTGTTTATCGCGTTACTCCTTGTGCTTTTTCTTTATCCTGCGCGCAGACAAGTCCAGCCTTTTGTGTTCGTGTGTGGTGGTTTCCTGTGGTTAAAGTATTCCTCAATAAGCTTTCATGTTAAATTAGCATTAATAAAATGTTGAGGGATAATACAGATCAACTGTATAAGGTATAAAGTTTAAAAATCTTAATGTAATCATTATTCGCAGTTTTATCCTGCAAAAATAGTGCATAAATTATTGAAAAATATACTTTAAAAACTGTTGAGGACTGTACCACCAGATGATGTCTTTTAGTGGCATCACAGAGTAAAGAAGGGATTAGCCTAGAAGAAATTAGAAAGCCTTAACGTGCCCTAATCGCATACAGATTCCTAAGTTAGCATTATGCCTTAAAAATATAAATGTAGGTCGTGTACTTTTATAAATTATAAAGCAAGAATTTAGCTGCATTCAGTGCCCCATTGACTTCGAGCGCGCCATGCTGCCCTTTGTTTCTGTAGCCATCACTGTGTTTGACCACATCTGGAAGTCTGCTATCGCCAAACTGTTCATATTCTATCAGCTGCAGAGCAGTTTATGTTTCATTTGAATGACCCTTATAAGTATAATAACATTTAACAAATATAAATGTTGAAATACATTGTTTACAAATATAAAGTACTGCTATTAGTTTGAATATACTTATAGCAGATTTTTATTACTTCTCTTCAATATGTATCGGTAAATTATATAATTAAAAAAAAATTTGTATCTCTCCCTCTCCCTATGTGCGTTTATGTGTGGTGTGCATGAACAATGAAGCAACACCACAATGTTCTGGCTCAACAATATTATGCTAATTATTTACTTTGAATAGATGACAATATTAAAATCAATATCAATATGATAGTAGCATTGTTGGTAGTATTGATAAAGTGCAATAAATAATGCCTGTTTCCTAAATTAAATAAAGGGGTCAATATTTTTCCAAGAATTATAATATTCAATTTTTCTCAATATTTGGATACACAAGCAAATCGGAGTAAGAATTTCGTAGCGGATGGCTGATAGGTAATTCAAATAAACAAGGCATTAATTTTTTTAAACTGAAAGATAAAATTTCAACACCTTAAAGAGAATTTCCAAATATATATTAGGGGGCTGCCATTGAATTGGACAGCTTCCTTTCTGTTAGATAGACAATATTCTCTTTGTCTGAATTCAAAAATTTCTCCAAAATTAATTAACAACCAGGGAGTATCACAAGGTTCCATTCTATCGCTGCTACTGTTCTCACTCTTTATTAATGATTTTTCTAATATTGGTGACAATACACAATGCATATTATCGAGGCCAACGAGAGACAGGCCAGGGCACTCAAAAATCATGTGACCATCAGGGTCTGGGCAACAATGCACCCTTCATTGTCTCCATCTTGGATTTTAACAATCAGTATTTTTCCAATTGTTGGAAACAATGAAGGATGCATTATTGCCCAGACCCCAATGGTCAGGTGATTTTTTAGTACCCTGGCCTGTCTCTCATTAGCCTAGGCATATTATTTGCTGATGACACCACATTTATAACCTCAGCTGATTCTGAATGAATAACAACCTGAAAATACAGCAAATTCTTTACTAAATAAAATCTATAACTGGTCATTATTAAATTAACTTCCACTAAACCTGAACAAATCACATTACATGATCTTTCATCAACGTAATAAACTGACAGAATCTAATAAAATTAAGCTTTGCTTTAACAATAAAATCCTATCTAGACTCTTCTTATAAATATCTAGGAATTTATTTTACCCCTGATTTAACAGGGTGCTTTCATATAAAACATTTAGCTATTAAATTATCCCATTCTTTAGGCATTATTTATAAAGTTAATCATCTTCCATGTAATATTTTACTAAATTTATATTTCACCTTCATTCATACAAATTTATGTTTTGGAATATGTTTATGTAGATTGACCACACAGAAAAATATAAATCTTATAATTAAACTCCAAAAACATTTTTTACACATATTGTTAAATAGGCCTGCTATGTCTTCTGTCAGTTCAGAATTTAAAAACTTTAACTTATTAAATTTGATGAACTTTATTCTTTAACAATTTATATATAAAGTCACACATAACATATATTATCTTAGAAATTCCCCCATTATAACCAGCTCACATCATCACTATCACACGAGAGAGAGAAAAAACTAGTAATTCCATTTATAGAGTGAATTACTTAAAGATATCAATATCGATTTCTGGCGTTATCTGTCAGTCTAAATTGACTAAAGAACTTCACGATGCACCGTCTCTTCAATTTTTTAAACATCTCCTTAGAAGCATTCGCTTGGGCCTAATCACAGCTAATTTAATTTCTATGTACAGTACTCTTAAATATTAACTGATTTACACAGTTCACTGTTGATTTTACTATCACTATTATTATTATTATTATTGATAATTATTATTATTTTTCATTTTTATTTAATAACTATTATTTATTGTATTCCAGGGTTTATGTGTCTCGTCCTTTTCTCTTATAAATAACCGTTTATTATTATTGATGTTGTAATTGATATTGTTGTTACTATTTAATGTCCTACCAATTTATACAATTTTATATTGATCTGGAAAAATTTTGAAGATGCCCCTGGACAGACCTCCAGGCCTTTTGGGCAGCTTTTTATACTTAATTATTCTTTTTTATACAAAAACCTATTTAATTTATCTTATTTGAATATCATACAATACTCATTTTTGTTTTATATTGTATGATATAAAAATATAAAATACAAAATGAATAAAAAATAAGATATTTTTTTATTATTATTTTTGTGTATTATAATAGATAAAATCAAAATAAAAAGCTGACGTTTCGGATAGAGACTATCCTTTATCAAAGCAAAAAGGATAATTCTCTAAAAGCAAATAGAATACTCGAGAATTATCCTGAAGTTATGAAAGGAGTACTAACGGACGGGTTTATATATAGTTTGCATAGGGGATAGTAATACGGTATTGGCTGAAAAACAAGAACAAATGAGATTAATTAGAAGACGTGTTGGGATAGGAGAGGGCGGAGGACAAATAGGAAGTAATGAGAGGGCGGCGAGAAAAATGCAATAGGATAACACATATGAAATTAAAATTATAAAAAAGGTTAGGAACGATCGGGTGCCTAGCAAAGAGATTTCATAAAATTCCCTGAATTTCCCTTGATTTTTCCTGATCATCAGCAGACAAAAAAAAGGCTATCATGAAAGAATATTATTGACACTGTTCAAAATTTTCGAATTTATGATTCCCTGACCGTTCCCGGTTACAAAAAAATTCCCTGACAATTCCCGGTCACTAGTCACCCTGTAAAATAGTACCACATATAAGAGCACCGGATCAAAGATCACTGAAATAAAAGAATAAAAGAAGCCTATGTGAAAAAGACTGTGCAGGGACGGACACAAAATGAACACAGAGATAGTAAAATATGAAAGAACATTAAAAAGAGGAAATAAAAGATAAAGAAAAAAGGGAAAAAGAAAAGGGCCCAGAGACTTACGACAAATTAAGGAATAGTTGAAGCTGGAGAGGGATATGGGAAATGTAATGAGGAAATGGTGCCTTTGCTAAGGTTAATGCCATTAGGGGTGAAGGAATTGAATTTCCAAATAAGAAAAGACTCGAATTGCTTTCTCTCTTTTTTGTTATGGAAGTTACTACAAAGAATATAAAGGCTGATGGCATGTAAAGAGTGGCCAGGGGAATTAAAGTGTTTAGCGACAGGGGTGTCAGCATAGCTAAGGATGTCGAATTTATGTCCGGCAAATCTGGCATGTATGGTATTGCCAGTCTCACCAACATACTGTTTCTGGCATACTTTGCAATGTAACAGGTAAATTACGTTATGGGAAGTGCAGGTCAGGTTCTGGTTAATTTTGAAAGTAAAGGAGGAAGCACTGCTGGAAATGGAGGTAGCAGGGTTAAGAAAATGGCAAACGCCACAACGCTTTTCATTGCAAGGAGAACATCCCTTAGTGGAAGTGCGTGGTTTAGTAATAGCAGCATGGACCAGAATATCGTTAAAATTAGATGTCCGTTTAAAAGAAACTTTAGGTGGTTCTGGTAGAATGGAATGGAGAAAAGGAGAGTTGTCAATTATATGTTGATGTTTCCTTAGGATGTTTTTAATACTATTGAGGGTTGGATGATAAGGAAGAACTAACGTAGGTGTTACCATGGCTGGGGAAGGTTTAGGATTGTTGTTAGAACAGGAATTGTGATGTTTATAGATAGAAGCGCATATGACAGATTTGGGGTAGCCTCTTGCTTTAAGGGAGTGGATAAGGGCATTAGCATGGAAGTCCTGGTTAGACTGATTAGTGCATATTCTATGGATGCGAGTTAACTGACCTAAAGAGATGTTATCCTTGCAATGGCGTGGATGGCAGCTATCCTAGTATAAGTACTGGTACCTGTCAGTGGGCTTCTTATAGAGATTAGTAGACAATTTGTTGTTAGTGATAAAGATAGAGACATCCAAAAAAGAAACAGTTGTGATAGAATAATTGTGAGAAAACTTGATAAGAGGGGTGGATGGAGTTAGAATGGGTTATAAAAGATAGAGAGTCTTCATTATGTGGCCAGATCAGGAAAACATCGTCAATATATCGCAGCCAGACCAACGGCTTCAAGGGAGACGTGGAAAGCAGTTTGGTTTCCACCTCCCCCATAAAAATGTTGGCATAGTTGGGAGCCATTTTGGAGCCCTTAGCAGTGCCGCTGGACTGGATATAATATTCATTGTTAAAAGTGAAGAAATTGGAGGTTAGAATAGTGTGAAGGAGAAGGCAGATGGTGTCAGTAGAGGGAACTTGGAAAGGTTTGTTAGCCTTGAGACTGTTGCGAACAGCTTCAATCCCATCATCATGAGGAATGTTAGTGTAGAGAGAAGAGACATCAAACGTGCAGAGGAAGACGTTCTTAAAAGCATAATTAGAGTCGTTAAGGCGCTGGATATGGGAGAGAAAATCGTTAGTGTCTTTGATATAGGAAGAAAGACTGGGTGGGACGTGGTGTATGTGGTGGTCGACATAAGCAGAAAGTGGCTCACAGAGGGTGTTGTTACAAGAGATGATTGGACGGCTGGGATTGCCAGGTTTATGAATCTTGGGAAGAAGGTAGAAATGACCAGGGGAACTGAATTTAGGAAGGAGGAAGAGGCGGGTTTCTTTATCGATTTGGGAGGAGGATTCAAGCTGAAAGAGGATATTTTTAAGTTCGTTGTTGAACGTGTCAGTAGGGTTGGAGGTTAGTTTCTTGTAGAACGTGATATCAGAGAGTTGTCTATTAGCTTCATTAATGTAGTCAGAGGTGTTCATAACAACAATAGCACCCCCCTTTGTCTGCGGGCTTAATAGTTTATATCAGTGTTATTATTAAGGCGTTTGACACTATGAAATTCATTACTGGTGAGGTTAGGAAGAGGTGTTTTAATATTTTTAGTAATGGAGAGGATGTCATTTTATATGGACTTGATGTAAACCTCCAGTTCACGATTGAGGAGGGGTCCAGTTGCTGGGAATATGGAAGGTTGAGCTGGTATTTAAAATACTATGGGATGCTAAAACAAAGTATTTCGATCTTTTTAGGCTAAGTTTTTTTGCGGCCTAATGTGAATCACGGCATATAAACACTTATTTTTTGAGCTCATGTTGTCCACCAAACATTGAGATTGGTATTAGAAGTGAGAGTAGTATTAGAAGGATTCATGCAGAAGTATAGATGGGATCTGAGGGCACGGCTGAAGTTATTGACAGAGGAAATGATATCAAAAGTGTCAATGATATTAGGAGTGGGACAGAAGGAAAGGCCTTTAGAAAGGGTTCCGATTTCGAGAGATGAAAGTTTAGTGGTCAAAAGATTAATAACTGCAGTTGCCAAGAGTGGAAGAGCTAGAGCTGGTAGAGGGAGGTGGATCGTTTTTAGACAGGGAGTTCAGAAAATAGGCTGATAAAGGATTGGAGAGAAAATTGGTTTAATTAGGGAAGGAAATACGGTCTCTCTGAAATTTATTACATTTTTTGCAAATGAAAGTATGAAGAGCGTCAATATCCGGGGGATTAAAAGAGGGGAGAGAGTCGTGTTGGGTGATGGCCTGAAAGAGGATTGTGCAAATGCTTGAGCAATGGTTACTGAGGATAGGAAGGATGTTACGGGTAGAGTCAGAAACAGTGGAATGAACTTGCGACAGAATGGCAGAGGGTAAGCGGCCTAATTGGATGCTGGGGGCAGAGACCAAACCTTTGGGGATTGTGCCGAGAGTAAAGTAATGGTAAAAGGTGATTATGTGAGTATGGTAGGTACAGAATTTGTCGCAAAGCTTACGGAGCTGAAAAAAAGTAGGAGGGTGGGTGGCTGTTAGTCATATGTTTTGTGTTGATCGTAATTTTGTGGAGCTGCGTGTGTTATAAGTGTGTGGTCTGGCGGACGAGTCAGAGGTGGAAAGTGGGCGTGAAAGTGTGTCTGGCATTCTTGTAGTGTTTTGTGAAGGTGTAGGTGTGAGATTTAGGTTAATAGGGGAGAGAGTTGGGGAAGAAGGGACATCATGAATGGTGGGTGAGGTATTGTTATTGGAAGTTATTGTATGGATGGTGGGAGTAGATGTAGGTGTTTGCTGAAGGTATTGAAGGTTTGAAGGTGAAATGCAGGGAAATTCAGGGAATTTTACAAAATCTTTTTGCTAGGCACCCTATCATTCCTAACCTTTTTTATAATTTTAATTTCATGTGTTATCCTATTGCATTTTTCTTGCCGCCCTCTTATTACTTCGTATTTGTCCTCTGCTCTGTCCTATCCCAACACATCTTCTAATTAATCTCATTTGTTCTTGTTTTTCAGCCAATACCATATTACTATCCCCTATGCAAACTATATATAAACCCGTCTGTTAGTACTCCTTGCATAACTTCAGGATAATTCTCTAATATTCTATTTCCTTTTAGAGAATTATCCTTTTTGCTTTGATAAAGGATAGTCTCTATCCGAAACGTCAGCTTTTTATTTTGATTTTGATTTTATCTATTATTTTTTAATTATTATTTTTGTGTATTATATCTTTTTTTATTCATTTTGTATTTTTAATTAATAACTATTAGTTATTATTATTACTAATTTATTGTATTTTGTTGTTGAAATAATTGTAATTGTAAATAAATAAATAAATAAATATATAATAATAATAACGAATAAACAGAGAAAACCCATCAGGACGGTAACCTGAAGGTCCCTGATTCGAGTCCAGGCTGTGGAATTTTCTTTACTATTTTTCTCTATTTATTCATCAATATCGGATGTAATAACGTGAAAAAATCCTCCAAAGACCATTTTCCAATTATTAAAATAATAATAATAATAATAATAATAATAATAATAATAATAATAATAA
>JAHWFO010006517.1:675347-711676 GCA_023313115.1 Rhysida immarginata | reverse complement strand
AATAATAATAATAATAATAATAATAATAATAATAATAATAATAATAATAATAATAATAATAATAAAAGAGTCTGTAGATGTTTCCTTTTATATACTTAAAAAATGAAAAAATAGGACAAAACGATAATTATCTTACATCACATCAGGTGTTGTTCCTATATGTTCCTCATTCTGGCTATCATCATATATATCTTCACTTATGGGCAACGGTGGAAGAGGCTTTCCACTTCCATCATTTGGAGGCTTAGGTGGTGGCCTTTTTGGCGGTTGCACTATTAAAAAAGAAATAAAAAATTTAGCTTAAAGCAATAACAAAGTTGAAGAAGAAAAAATGAAATAATGATGAAATCAATTCATTCTTACAAAGATTAAAACTAGACGATGAATCCTTTTCATGAAAAGTGAAGACTTTTGCATTAGAGGCTGAAGTTAGTGAGGAACTTTTCAAAAATAATGGCTTGGATGGTTTTACTGGAGGAGGACCTAACTCATGAAGACTCAAGAGACGTTTTCTCCTGCAAAGTTTCATCCTCCCTGACGAAAAATCAACATTTGCCACAAAGGATGGATCATCTTCTGACTGAAACACTTCAGTGAGGGATGATTTAGCTTCTACTGTCTGCTCTTCTTTAACACAGTCATTTCTGAATGTTTCACTTAGATTAGAATTCGATGTGGAAATTGATGACAAATCATTCTGTGCCTTCGCACAAGTGAGAACTGAAGTGGAAGACGTTAGAATCAAACTTCCTTTATCTATTCCCTTTCCCTTCTGAAGGCTGTCTTTGGCAGAAACATTTTCATTATTAGCATTTAAAGATAAAATTAACGAATTTGGTTTTAACTTAAGCACTGGTGGTTTCTGATTTGATTCTTGTTTACACGTATTCATAGGGTCGTGTTTTCCTACCATGTATCTCTTGGAAAAATGTAAATTAGATTCATTTTGTTCAAAGCGAGACTTCAGTTCAGACACTAGACAAGACATTTCTGATTTAGGACTATCAAAATCACTTGAACTTGACAATGATCCTATAGAATTTAATCCTTTATGTTGCTTTTCACTATCCAATTCAGTTAAATCAGTCAGAGAACTTGAACGCCCAAGTTCTGTAACAGAAGAATTAGAGTGTGCTGGCTTAAGAGATGGTGCTGAAATTGAAAACAAATGGTCACATTAATTAAAATACATATAAAAAGCGTAGAGTTGTTATGTTCTTAAACTGTCAATAGGTAAAACTGGAAATGAATGCTATTTTACCTCTGCCTCCAAATTAATTCAAGGGAGCAAAAAAAGGGCATAATAGCAAATGTCAAATTACAAGAACATGAAAGTCACACTTAATTCATTTAGTTGCAAGGAAAAATCAACATTTTGTAAACATTTAGAAATATATAACAGAAATGAACTGAATAACATTTTATTTTGTTTAAACATAGGATTTTTCTTTCTGAAATAACTTACACATAATTTTAGAGATGGCAGCCTTTGTAGAACTAGGTAAATGAGGAGGCTTCTTTTGATAATGATTTGAAGAACTTGCTGAACAAGATGATGGAGGTCGCTGTGTAGAAAATTTGTATGGCGATTCATTTTTAGACAAAGTAACTCCGTTTGATGAAAGATTTGGCGATGGCAATACAGATTCCTTAGAGGCATCTCGCTGAAGAAATTTTTCACGTATTGCTGCGACATTTGCCATAATAATGATAATACTGGCTCAATTAAGTAAATTCCTTAAGTAGAAAAAAACCCACGGGGGGGGGGGGTTACAAAAACATTAATTGAGAAAATAAAATGCTCAGTTGAAAAAAAAAATACAAAAATAACTTATACTACAATATTTAAAGTATTAACTTCTGCAACACAAAGAAAATTTATGAAATTTATTAACTTCCAGTTACAGTGGGGGACCACAAATCCAGAATGCTCGGGACCAGAAGCCTCCCAGATTCATGATCTTCAGGGATAAGTGACACCATGCGTGTGTTTATATGTAATTAAACCGTTTCTGACAACTGTTATTTAAATTTTATTTTAAAATTAAAGTTTTTTAAAATTATACAATTAAAGTCATTATCGTAATATAATCTTATTTAATAATGTAATTGTATTACGATTTTGTCCCGATTGTCTTTTTTTTACACAAATATTTCATAACTTCAAATCCAAGTTCTTCACGTTAGCTACTGTCAAAATTAATTTTCCTTCTGATGTTTCTAAGAATTATCACATAAATTAATTTATAACTGTGTATTATTTTTACTTCAGCAGAAGAGTGTTAGGAATTGCAAGAAAATTCAATTAGGATATGTGTTAAATCAATGTTTTAAAAGTGCAACAAATTCGTCGGCGATTAGGCTTATTGGAAAGTAGACATTGTCGGTGAATACGCCTAACAGTATATTCTGAAAATGCAATAAATCATCAAAACTATAAAGTAAAACTTGTGCAATGTGAATTTAATTTATTAAGGAATTATAATTAAAACTAAATTTTATTCAGCAAATATGAAACTAAGCAACTTCCATGAGTCTTAAACATTCTTCATCCGTCATATGTTTCGACATTTGGTTTTTTTTTCTTTTCCTCCCTAAATGTTAAGCATTACTTTTGTGCACATTACATGGAGAAATCAAGAATTAAATATATCAATGAATGTTAATATAATTTTTTTCCTGTGGTGGCTGATCACATGGCCCTATTGCTTCTTGCAAATCATCCGAGATTTTACTCGATTTTATAGAGAGAAATTAAAGATAGGCGAGTCAATTACGGTTAGCACGAAACTTTTAATAAGTATATAAAAAAGATTATGTTTTAAAAGTTAAGTGCAAAAAAAAATTGAAATAAACCATGTTTGAGATCGAAATGCGAGAGTTTACCCCCACGCCCCTACCCGTAATCAAACCCAACTCCAGATTTGCAGTCTTCCGGATTCGCAGTCCCCCACTGTATCTTTAAAATTACTTCTAAATAACTATTTTTAAATTTATAATGTGATTGACATCCTTTATAGCTAGTCTACAATTTAATAGGCAAATGTGAACGTCTTACAAAATCTCTCTGGGATATTGTCAACGAAGAGGAGGTTTGTTGAGTCATTCTGTTAATAACAGTAATTGGTAACAAGACCGAGGGACAAACAAGGAGGCCAAACGATCTTTTAAGTCTCAGAACAGAAACTGGCATCAGATTTTTAAGCAGCATACATATTACTGGGCAAAATCTAGTATATCAACAACAAAAAATAAATGAATCAATATTTATAATTAAAAACTATAATATTGTACTTGTACTTTATTCTTCAGTGAGAGTGTGTGTGAGAGAAAGAGATATATTTAAATAATGATAAAATAATTCAATGACATCAATATATATAACATTAAATACCAAACATTTGAATTTACTATTATTGTGGCTACATTTGGTGGGCAGTTGTTCTTATATAATACTTTAAATTTTTACAATATCCTTACTGCGTATTGTTTCACTATTCCATATATATAATAATATTGTACTCTTTATAAAAAAAAGAATAAAAAAAAAATAAATAAAAAAAAAAAAAAAGATAAAAAATGAAAAAAAACAAACAGTACTGGGGAGATAATCAAAACTTTATCAGATAATATAAAGTTACTGTTGCTAGATATATTTAAAAGTGAATTTATATTTATATAAAATCTGAAACATCCTCTCCCCTTCCTCAATTTGAATTCCTGAAAATTTTAACTCCATCTGATCCCAAGATCTGGCACTTTCTCAAAGACACAGTCGAAGAATCTCAACTTTTAATTTTTTTTTGGTTGTTACATTACCAATTTAAAACCATGATCAATACTGATTAGCTCATGATTACCCATAATTGATGCTTATTTCAAAGTGAAGATTCATGTAATAATCATTGAGAAAGATGAAATCTACACATGGCTAGCTTAAAACTAAATGCTCTTCATGAGGATGCAGTGTATCCTTCTGTGTATGTAATTCCCTTCCCTCAACACAAGGAAGGGAATTACTGAAGAGAGTAAATTATATGCTAATAAACTCTCATGTTAGAGTTGGCATCCCTATCGGAGATAAATAATGGCTCAATCTTCATTGAAGAAGCTCAATTCATATCATTTGCAATACTGCAAAATTCGTTATTTATTTAAAGATTTAATGAAACGGTAAAAATAAATAAAAATCCCAATTCAAAAACATAAGCAATATATATTTTGTTTTGTTTTTCATAAAAAAAATTAGTAATATAAATTAAAAACTATTTTATTAAAAATAAACAGAGGAAAAAACAAAACAAAAAATATTAATAAGCATTTTGCATTCAATATTTCTTGAAATAAAAAAATTTACTCATATTTAAAGCTCATATTAAAAATTTACTCATATTTTCTAAACATAAAGAAAAAAGTTCCATTTCTTTTTCTAAAGAAGATAAAAACTTTACTTTAAATTACCTAATAAACAACATGACAATAATATTTTCTTGTGCATTAAAACACTAATATCATTTATCTGTTCTGAATCTTGAGTTGAAGCCTACATACAATTTTTCACTTACTTAAACTTCATTTAAATTTTAATTTTTATAACTTTTTTTTTTTTTTTTGTCAAAAACAAATGCTTCATATGGAATTACTTTAAAATAATAAAAGTAAGGAGAAAAAACAAAGCAAAACATTAACTATTAAGGAAGTACTTTCATTCCTCTTTCAATCAAATGAACTCATGCATGCAGGAAGAAGAAGAAAACAGGAATAAATAAATAAATAAATAAATAAATAAATAAATAAATAAATAAATAAATAAATAAGAGTTTTTCTACAAAATAAAAAAAGAATGGTTTTTGAAAATGAAAAAAAAAAGAATGGATTTTGAAAAAAATAAATTTAACAAAAAAAAAAAAAAAAATTAATGCAGTAAGAAAAAGGACATTATTCTGAAAAAGAAATTATCCAAGTATATTCTACAGCAAATATAAGGATTTACATTATCAAAATGGAAAGTTTTGCAAAAGGAAAGGAAGAGAACATTATAATACTGTATGATTTACATGTTTAAAAGGAAATTTGGATTTCCTTTTTCATAGAAGCAGAAAGCTCTTTCCTTTCACCTAATCACAGTTCCTGAATAGCTATTTCCCTATCATCATTATTCCTTGGGCATTCCAAGTTTAGGAACTTTTGGATGAACAACTAAAGACAATATGCATACATGTTCAACAAAAGGAAAACTAAAATTTCTTAATACATGTTCTAAACACATATGCCAATTTATTGATTAAAAATATCAACGTCTCTTTTGCAACAAGTCAACTCCCAGCCCTCTACTTGCTTAAGAATAATGCTGAATTACATAGTGAAGGAAAGAATGAAACATAACAAAATAACTATAGCCATGTTATTGGGGAAGGAGAATACGGGGGGGGGGGGGGGTGAACAAGCTTCTAAAATATTTTTTTTAATAATTATTTGTAATTTTTTATTGATTATGAAAAGTCCAGTTGAAACATCATGTAAATAAACACTTAAACAATCGTTTCATGTTTTTACCATGGGTAGATGAACCTTCCTAAATTCTTGGTTTTATGTTATTCAAATGTAAACACGATAATTAAAGCAATATGTAAAGCAATTCAAAATAAAATATGGAAATGGAAGTGTAAAGAGTAAAATAATTTAAAAACAACATGAATTATATCAAAAGTATTTAAGAACATAATAAATAAAATTATATATTGCAAAACATAAAAGAATAGTTTTAATTCCTCATTCATACAGCTTAAAAGAAAAGTTTCAACTTTTTGAATACAGAAAATACAGTTAATCAACCGTTAGTGCTGATCTTTGAGCAATTGGAAAATGACCAACTTCCTCTTTCCAGTCAATTTAATGAAGCAATATCTGGTTATTAGTAATGACAGCTGCTCCCATTTGGCCAGTAATTAAACTTTTCAAGAATTGGCCAGTTCCCTATGCATTTGTTAAACTGTAATAAGCACTTGGATCCATATGTCAATGTTGCTAATGACTAGGCCCTACATATCAAGCAATAAGGAAAGCAACAAAGAATGGATACCAAAGAATGGATATATCAAAACAAAAAATATAGGCAACTGGTCTATATACAATTGGCAGTATAGGTCTAATGTAAAAACAAAAGTATAGTTTATAAAATTTAAGCCCTTGACAGATATACAATTTCATTGAACTTTAAATAATTGGGGGGGGGGGGGTAAATAATTTAGAAAAGTCTCATTAAATGACAGTTTTAGTTAAAAAATTAAGCATCATTTGCAAATTTTTTAATAAATACTTCTAAATATAAATAGTGTCAAAATAGTTTAAAAATAACCATTTAAATATTTTTTATTCATATATACAACAACTTTAAATATTTTTCATCATTAATTTGAACAGCTGAGGTTGGCATATAATAAAACCATCACAGAACATCTTAGGATTATTCTTTAAATATTTAGTTTAAATAATAAGGCTACAGCTATATTTAAAAAGAGAAAGTAAAATTAAAGACTACTATCTCATTATTTTATAATATGCTTTTTTTTAAGAATTTTATAAATGTTAGCAATTGTTAATACTATATAAAAACACACAAATTGCAAACACAAAGTACAGGACGTGTACTACATGTTAATTGAATCCTGCTTGCTTGTACTGCATGTTAATTATATCCAACTTATTCAGTAACTTCAGTTTTTTAGCGTTTGTATTTAACAACTCAAATGCACAATATTAGTGCATTAAAAAAAGTTTATAAAAATTTAAAAGTCTAAATATATTCAAGCAATATTAATAAACAATCACAAAAAAAGAAAAACAAAGAAAAAAGTAAAAGCAGACTTACATAGCAATTAAGATTCTATTTCAGATTATGGCAGTGAAAATGCAAATACTTTGTTCACTCATTATGAAGAGATTTCTTACCCAAGCAGCTCAGACAAATAAAAACTATAAATTGTTGCAAGCTAAGGAAATGCAACTGCTAGAGCTCATTATTACTATTTTAACATGAAGGAGGATATGAATCATTATTTTTCAAAATGAGTTTTAATTATTCAAAAAAAAAAAAAAGCAAACATTTATTCATAGTCACCAGGAATTACTGTCTAGCCACATATATTTTCCAAATTCATAAAAAGTCTTGATTAAATAAAGAAAAAAAGGTTTTTGAAACATTATCAAGTCTTGAGTAAACTTATACATAAAATGATACTTTTTTTTTGTTACTGTTAAAAATAATCTAACATATGAGAAATAGCAGTTTCAGACCTCCTACAAAGATTCTAATTCAACTCATGTAGATCAATGGTTGTTTTGGTTGTTTTGCTTTAAGTTTTTCTTTTTTTTTTTTAACAGTTTCTCCTTACTCTTCAATAAATGCTCTGATTTTCTAAATAATAAAAAACTTAATTTTAAGAAAATTTTTCTAAATAATAATACTATTCATTAATAAAATAATAATAATAATAATAATAATAATAATAATAATAATAATAATAATAATAAATATCCATGCATAAAAAACAGTTTTTGACTATACAACAAGTTATACGTTTGGAAAAAATAATAATAAATAAATAAATAAATAAATAAATAAATAAATAAATAAATAAAATTACAAAAGAAAAGCAAAGGTCATATACAAGCTAAATTGTAATGTTTTGCCTGAAATGTAACTGTTAAAAATAACATTATGGCATGTAACTTTTGGGCCACCCTGTATTTTCAAGTAGATCTGAAAAATGAATTTTATTTATTATTTCATATCTAAGAAAAAAATTTTTCAAACTTTTTTCAACATTAAAACTTCAAAATAAAGTAGGTAATTTTATTTACGAGTTAAAATTGATTTTTAAGGGGTTTAAGTGATTTTTAGTGCAGCACTAAAGGCCGTCACAAGAATTGTTAGAAAGTGATCTCATCATCATCTGTAATTTTATCAATTATTTAGAAGATAAAGCTCATTATATCATGTATCTCAATACCAACCGCCTGTAATGAGTTAATGAGATTTAACCTATTGTATCAGTTTAAGATTATTACCATACCGATTTTCATAAAAATCAGAAGTAATTTTTTAATACAACTCGTCTTCTTCATCAGAATTATTATTACTATAGTTTTACAAAATTATTCGAAATAATGAATAGGAGTCTGACCTTACTTTGAAGTAATCACATTTCATTTCAAAAAATCAAACAAAAAATTAGCTAAAACCAAAACTTTATCAGTTTCCAACTGTTGCATAATTGTATGGAAGAAAGTGTCAAATAAATTCCGAAGGAAATAATAATAAATATGATATAATAAATGACCCCCCCCCCCTCTGTATCTCTCGTAATTTATTGGAATGGTTAAAATCTATCTACAATCCGAAAACAGTAACATTATATTATGATTACCGTGAAAACTCGTCAATATGCTTCAAGTTTGTGCTTGATCGTCGATCAATTGTCATACACTAATTAGCGGTTGTCCTTCCAAATACAATTTATTTTATCACAGCAAAGTAAATGCTCGATTTCGCTAGTATGTCTGCATATTTCTCTTAATTTATGAATGAAGATCAACAAATAATAACAATATATTCCGTCATTTAACGTGCTTTAAATTGCATGCTAATGTTGTAGCGTCGTCGGCGATATCATTACCCTCCTTCTCCTCCTTCCCATGTTGGCACCGGACTTCCGTTGACGCTGAAAGGCGCTGTCGCTCAGGTGTTTCCAGGGCAACTTCCCGGATGTTGACGTTGTCGGCCATTTATCTATGGAGCAGACACATACTTCCGTCGAAAATTCACAAAAGGTTCTTAAAAATAGAAATAAATATGCAATTTTGAAGAATACTTAGCGAACTTTAATATAATTTTTTTAAACAAACTCTAAGCCGAAAGAATTTTCAACTTTTCTAAGGCTTCATTTATATATTTAAGAAAAGTCGAAGCTTCAAAACAATATGGAATCCATCAAAACAGTCATATGCAATAGGCTTCCAGAATTAGATAAGAAATGTGATAAATATTTACTGTATAATAAAGGTAAAGTATAGATACCAACCATTATAATCCTAATGTCAATGCTACACTTAAATGATATGACCGAAACTTCGATATGAATCAGTACCAGCACTTTATCTTTAATTTGACACTTTTATTTTTTTTTTCTCCCAACTGTAATTATCAAATCATTTTAGGCTGTTAGAAGAGGATGTTTCTAGCATTATTCCTTGAGTTTTGTAATCTTTAAAAAAATAACTTTACTAGTAATTGTACTTTAAATGTCCAGTAGGTCTCTGCTTAGTAAGAGTTGCTTTTTTTAAACATCTGAAGTCAACAGCCAGAAACTTGCTAGTACCTGTAATACTTGACCAAAAAATTCGCAAAAATATGTCAATGAACTAATTAAAAAGAACAATATCTTGATTTTATTAAGAAAACAATTTAAACTGTACAAAAATATAATATTATCGATTCTAAGGGCCAGTTCATTATCTACTTTCTCAATTAAGTCTTCTCAACTGAGTCTTTAGCAGCAGTAGATTTACATTGTTGATATGAGGAACAGATAAATAAGAGAGGAAATAATTTCCCTTGAAGGTAAATTCTATGGAAAAAAAATTGGGTATATGTGTATTTTGTATAGCAATGCTCATACTAATTCAGAATTCATTAATATTTAAGGAAAATAAAGATAAAACTTAACAAAATATTACCGCACTAGAACCATATATTTTCTGTATAATTTCTTATGCAAATTCCGACTTATCTGTCACCGGCCAGGTGGCCGAGAGGTCTAGGGCATAGGCTTTCTAGTTCTCGAGTCCGCCTGGCTGTGGGTTCGAATCCCGCCGTGGGCATGGTTATTTGTGTTTGTCCCGGGCTGCGTACAGATATAAATTCTGTAAAAGGCGCAAAATGACCTAAGTAGTCGACGCCTTAATTTCTAGACCCCCCCCCCCCCTCCCCGACTTATCTGTCACGAAAAAGTTGGTTATTTGGACCACTACACTGTAAGCTGACATCTTAAGCCCGCTACTTAATAGAACTTGGGCTTAAGATGTCAGCTTAGAGTGTAGCGGTCCGGATAACAAACTTTTTAACGATGGATAATTCGGAATTTGCATAAGAAATTATATTGAAGGTATATGGCTCTAGTGTGTTAATATTTCGTAAAGTTTTATCTTTATTTTCCGTAAGTATTAACCAATCCTGAATTAGTATGAGCCTTGATATACTAAAATACACATATACCAAAATTTGACTATATGGAGAAATTTTTCAATTGCATTACAATAATGTCACTGTATCGCTGCTGAACCATGACCTCCTCTATTATTCCAAGGAATAATAATGGAGGTCATGGCGAGACACTCAGTTGATAAGGCTGAGGAAGTAGATAATGAACTGGTCACTAATTTGCCATGTTCAACATCAGTTGGAACTATTCTGGTTATTCTGGTTGCATTAATGAAATGCGAATCAATTTAACTTGTTTAAAGCAGACAAAATATCAGGTTGTCTGGAAAGTATCTTCCGGATTCTTGATGTGTGCACAAACAATTCTGTATCTCGAGTGTTTGTTCAACAATCCATCAAGACCAATCACCGAAACGAGTTCAGAAGAAACCCGGTTCTGTTCCATCAAAACAACGCTCGCCTGCACACTATAGTATTTTTCATAGAAGAAATCTGTTGACATTTGTTCGGGTCAGAGTGGAAACCAAGTACTGTTGATTCATTACTTTCTCCTGACATTAAAACCAAGTTCTTAATGTTTTAATGCTAATTCTAATTGTTCGTAAACTTCCACATCATGATATTTTTAAGTAAACAAATTAGAAAGAGTTTACAAATATTTAATCTACTCTATGTAAAGGAAAATTTATTGAAATGTGTGCAACTCTGAAGCACGAGAGCTTGGAGCAATGAAGGAATAACTAAGCGATAAGCAGCCAATTTAGGTTTGTTTCGTTGATCTTCTTTTATGAAAAATACTATAGCACAAGTTATTTGTCCCGGGCTGCGTACAGATATAACTTGTGTAAAAGGCACAAAATGACCTTAGTAGTCGACGCCTTAATTTCTAGAACCCCCCCCCCCATCTCCTGGACCTTGCACGAGCTCGAATGGGATATCATGGCTCACCCCCCATAATAGCCCTGACCTAGCACCCTCCGACTATTACCTTTTCTCCCACCTCCCACTTTTGGGTGAAATTTTTAAAAGTGCAGAAGAGTGCAAAAAAGAGGTCAATTTTTTCCTAGGGTTCTTCGTGGAGGAATCGAAAAGTTCCCAAAACGTTGGGAGAAGATAGAGTTGGATGGGGAGTACTATCCTCATTAATTCAATCATTTTATACAGATTTTTTGCTTTTGAAATAAAAATTCAAATCCGGAATAAACTTTCTGGACAAGCTGATATATGTATAGGAATGTGAGAATAATAAGTTATCTTAAATAATTAACCAATTTATGTAAGAACCTTGATAGATACAAAATTTACCCCCAATAGGCCAAGATGGCCCAAAAAGGGATTACTGAAGACCAAACAAAAAACAAATAAATAAATCTGTGAGGATGTTGTTCTCTGTACTGTGTTTAATAACAAAATTATAAGAGGCCTTACAGTACATTTTAGTTTAAGAAACCAACTAGTTTCAGCTTTACTCCCGCCTTCTTCAGGGTACAAAAGAGAAATGGGCTAGCAGCCCCTACATAATGAGACAGTGTATGATACAAAACACGATATGATAATGATATAATAGCTGGAGATTTCTGATTGGCTGACGTTAATAAGAGTGACGTCAACCAATCAAAAGGTTACAACATATACAGGTGGCGTAGCCAGATTAAATTGAAGTGAACAAAAGAAAAAATAATTAGATAAAATAAAATAATACATAAATAAATAATAAAATAACGAAATAAAACAATTACAAAAGAGAATAAACAAAACCACTACTAACCACTACAATAAATTCAACTGTAATAAAATACAAACAGAATAATAAACAACGAAAGATAAAATATGGCAAAAATTTTAGATACGAAACTACTGATCATGGGGTAATCGGATTAAATTGAAATGGGAACGTGTGAAAGTGAACAAAGAAAATAAATAACCTTAAAAAATAAATAAATAAATAAATAAATAAATAAATAAATAAATAATACTATACAATATATACAAATATAAAACAACTACAAAATATAAAGAATATTAAACAAAACATTACAACAAAATTCAATAATAAATACAAATAGAATAAAAACAAAATAATACTAAACCATGCAACTAAATACAATAATAATACAAACCAAAATTAAACAACGAAAGATAAAATGGCAAAAGTTTAGTCTACATATACACGAATCTATAGATCATGGCGTAGATGGTGAAGTAATTGATATACATCAAAATAGACTTGGTTGTTTAAAAGCCCATTTCGTTGCGGACCGGAGACAGCTTTGTAGATTTCTATATTTTCTAATATGGCTACTAATTTTGGTTTATCTGACTTGTGTACGATGCTGAGTGTTTCTCCAATCCTGCAGAGGAAATAAATAAAATAAAAACAACAAATGAAATCACCAGTAGTGACATTAAACTGAATACTGAGTCAATAAAAAAAAAACGAGATAGTTTAAAACCTTTACAAGAACTTTAAAATTATCAGTAACAATGTTAAAATTCCTAAAAACAAACTGGCTCTATAAAAATATAGTTTTTATTGAAATCCAAATGAGGTTTATGTAAAAAAGTAATTGGTGGGTGTTGGCAGAAGCATAAATACGTTTAATTTTTTGAGAGATAGCTGAAGAGTTATTTATCTCGAAAACCATTAACAAGTCATAAAGCAGCTTGAAATAAATGACAGTCTTGTTTCGCCAACGAGATGGAATTTTCCACCCAACAATGCATAAGGGGACTATTGAAACTTACGACCAGAAAATCAGAATTATAAGAAAAAAACAAAAGATGGTAATTCTAATCAACTCCAAGTGAAATTTATTTATAAAAAGTGATGAAAATGCTAAATCTCCCCTTAATGAAAATTACAGGTATTAACAAGTGATCTTTAAACAGAAACTTGCACAAAACTGCCTATCTCGAAATCTGCCGAAAACTTATTCCTAAATTTTTGAACAGAGACTGATTTAATAAGAATATCATCCAGAACATAAGCATTTGATAGTGGATTCATTTTATGAGAGAAAACAATAATCAAATTTTTATTCAAATTCACTGTAATTTTATGATGATGTAGTCGAGATATTATCTGCATATAAATAGGACAGTAGATCTAACAATAAGAACATCTGCATATCAAAGAATGCATTATAAAAATCAAAGAATCTATATCCACCTAAAATAAAAATAGATGGCCCTTGAAGAACACATGCCAATTTCAAAAACTGCTCTAAGGAACATATGGTAATTCGATTTAAAAGAGTAGTGACATTACCTATCTAGGAAATCTAATCAGTATTCCAAATGTTGATCATAACAGTCACAGAACAGGAACCATACAGTGTAGTAGTCCATTATCTTGCAAGAATGTTACAGTGTGAAATGATTGTCTCTAATGCAGATGGAGGGTCATGCTGCTTAACCTTCGGGTGGGCATAACTGATCTAATAGACACTTCTCTCACATTTTACCTCTCCTTTGCCTCCACGGACGGAAGATTAAGGAACTCTGTTTAAGAACTACTGCCCAACTGCTTTCAGATGCCTATATGCCATCTGATCAGAAATCCAACTACAGTCTAGGCTGTCTAAGACGGTCTTCCAAGGGCGACATGAATAGGGTCCTTTATAAAATTAGTCCTTTTTAAGAATAACGGTCTTGACTGTTATAAATTATAACGGTCATGGCTGTTATAACGTATAACGGTCTTGACTGTTATAACGTATATCAGTCAAGACTATTATAAATAATCACGAGCTACTGACACTCGTAAGGAATGGCAAATCCCCGATAGGGAATCCCCAACATAAATAAAATGATCTTTAATATTTTTTCCATCAAAACTTTAAATTCTTGAATGATAATTAATTTAAATTTAAAGATTACAATAAATAGCATCGCTTGCTTTTATAATACATGGCTACTAAATGTTTTCGAAGAAGAAAAAAAGGAAAATTGCAATACCGCCACTGGCTACGAGAATAAAATTGCAGATACTGAAAAATGAGTTTATTTAAAAAAAACAATATTTTTATATTAAATTGTGGATTAAGTTAAATTTATAACATAATCCAAAATTTAATATAAAAATGCCTTTAAATTTTCAGTACGAAAAGAAAAAATTATGTAAAAATCGTTCATTAATGAGCAATGATGCCTTGATCGAGGGTATGTTACTCACGAACAAGGTCCATTAACGAACATAAAGTCCGTTAAGGAGATTACTGTGCTGTCTTTGGACTACCTTTTTTGGTCCTTTATAAGGTTGTGACTGTTATAAGGAGTCTGTTATAGGCATACAATTTAACATGGGAAAGCCTATTCCCAAATCCGGGCGACATAATTTTCGACCGTTATAATTTTAGTCCGTCTTGGAGGAGACCGTCTTAGACAGCCTAGACTGTACTCTGATTCAATATTAGATTTCATGTACAAGGTGCTTACGAACTCTGTGTACAAACTTTTAGAGGTGGTAGAGGACTGTATTTTGATATATTTTGCTAATAAACTGGGAGTCGCAAATGAAACCTTGATGCATAAAAAAATTGTCAAACTTCATATAAACGACTATCTGATACTTCCTCATAATATTGTCTCTCTCGTTAATGTGTTTCCAGAAAACGAAAATTAGAAAACTTGATACTGATGGTCACAACATTTCTTAATAACCAAATGCATGTACTACATGTTGGTAAAATTGCAAAAGGTGTTCAAACTGTTGACTATAAGCCCTAAAACCTTTAGTTTTCTTCTTCTGGAGACATCTGAAGAACGTGGTTTACGATACTCCTGTGGATTTGGAAAAGTGCTGATAGCACAAATTATAGCCGCAACTGACCATGTAAGAGACACTGCAAGGATTTTTGGCCATGTGAGGCATGCATTGCTGCTCGTGGTCAACAGTTTGAACACCTTTTGTAATTTTATGAATATGTAGTATTTGGTTATTAAAAACGTTATGATCATCAATATCAAGTTTTTTAATTTCTCTTGTTTTCTGAAAATACGTTAACGAGAGAGACAGTCGTTGTTTGTATGATATTTACAATTTTTTTATGTATCAAGAATTCATTTGTGACCTTAAGTTTATTGGCAAATTATATTCAAAATAAGGTCCTCTACCAGCCCTAAAAGTTTGTACACACTGTTTATGAACACTGTATGTGATTGCCTGATACCAGGCCCTAAGGTGAACAGTCATGCTCAAAATGGCATCACTGTGAGAAGACACTATAAATAACATGAGACAATTTCAAGAACCAGAGAAATACTTTTCAAAGGTAAGATCAAATTATGTCTAATGATGAAAACCCAGTTTTGATAACCAGACTGCAAACCAAGATAAATGCAATCAAAATTTGTCTATCTTATGATGGAAAAATTTTGTCTCTTGTGATGGCTTTCACTATAAGATTTTAAAATTATTAAAATATTCAATAAATGCCAAAGATTGGACATTTGCATTTATAAGGGATACAAGATGGATTTCTGACAATGCCATAACAATAGTACTAATATTCAAATTTAAAATAAGCTAACTGAGCTAAATTTTTATGTAAAGCCGTAAAATCAGAGTGGACTTAATAAATTTGTTGAAGACTCAAGAATAGTTTGTAGGGAATTTTAAGTTAAGTCGAGTTTTGCTAAATCCACATTTGTTGTCACCAGTAAGCTACAGATTAGATTGAAATAGAGGCCACATATATTCTTGGACAATTATACAGGGTGTCCAAAAAGTCTGGTAACATGGCAGATATCTCAAAGCTGCCAGGTAGGCGAGATCTGATGAGTGTGGTTTGTAGGTAATAGGGGAGGGGAAAATTTGTCTTTGACCCCCAAATTTAAGGTCATCCATTTGCTAACGCGAAAACTATTAAAGATAGAGAGAAATTTCTGATTGCTACCCTGTAGAGCAACACCACATTCGTCTAAAAACAATTTTTAATCGCACCCTTTCCTTGAAAGAGTTTGAGAAAATGGGTGGGAGAGTCACTCCAGGTCAGGTTGGGCATTTGAATTAAGTGAAGCTTACTGTTGGGAAGACTCATTAAGTGATTGGGTGACAAGGTAGATAAAAAATGTTGAGAAAATTTATTTGGTTCGTTTAAATCTTAGCAAAAGATTTTTCATGTACTTTTGTAAGACGATAACCTGGTTATTTTTTATTTCATACCGTATGTTGGTAATAAGTATTTTCTTATATCAAGATGACAGTGATCCAGATGTTTTTTATTATTCTGTTGGAATTACTTGATTGGTTTAAAAGTTGAATATGTTAGTATCATACAGTACAGTATTTGCATATGATTAATGAGACTGTACTTAATGAACAGATTTGTTATTTTGTGGCCATTTTTCAATTTTGCTCTGTTTTGTTTGAACGTTAAGTAAACATTTTGCTAGTATCTGCTGTTCGTCGGACTTTTTCATTTTCTTTACCACAATGTCATAATTTTCTCAAGATGAGATGGTAGACATGATTTTCTGTTACAGAGCAAGCCAAGAAAATGCAGCGGAAGCATGTAGACTATATGCTGGGAGATATCCGACTCGTCGCCACCCATCAAGAAGTATATTGTGGCGTATTGTCCAATGGTTCCGTGACACAGGCAGTGTTATGCAACATCCTCTTCAAGGTCGATCAAGGACAGTAGTGGATGACGACACCACCACAACTATCCTTGCTGCAGTAGCTGCTAATCCACACACTAGTGTTCAAGCAATTGCAGGAGACATTGGATGCTGCAAAAGCTCTGTATGGAATGTTCTCCACAAGCATAAATTTCATCCATTCCATGTTCATTGCCATGAAACTCTCTCGCAACGTGACGGTCATAGACGAATGGAGTACTGTAACTGGCTCCTCTGTCAAAGTGATGATGATCCATAGTTCACACTTACATTATTGGGCAGACAGCAATCCATGCTGGTTGTGGGAAGTTTCGATCAAGAAAATTGGCAAGTTAATGTGTGATGCAGAATGTGCAACACCAAACTGATTGGGCCCGTATTCTACAATGGAACTCTCACATGACTACGGTATCGAGACCCGATTCTCAATGGTATTGTGTTAGATTTTCTTGATGAACTGCCCCTATTAAAATGGTCAAGATGTTGGTTTCAGCAAGATGGAGCACCACCACACTTTGCAACTACTACAAGGCAGTGGCTGGATAGCACATTCGTTGGATTGGTATATCTGGACCAGAACCTTGGCTGCCATGTTCGCCAGACCTCACACTATTAGACTTCTTCCTGTGGGGTTATGTGAACAGCAAAATTTGCGACACACCACTATCAACAATAGCTGATCTTCAAGAAAGGATTATAGCAGTTTGTTCCAGTATTCCAGAAACAATTATGACTAATGTGCAGAATTTGATTGTGACACTTGCCCAAATGTGCCTTGCAGCTGATGGTCAGTACATTGAACATTTTCTCCATTAGGAAGAAAAATCTTTCGCTAAGATTTAAATGAACCAAAAATTTTTCTCAACATTTTCTACCTACCATGTCACCCAATCACTTAATGAGCTTTCCCACCTGTGTGCTTCACTGCAATTCAAATGTGTTAGAAACCTCAGCCAACCTGGTAAGCCCAACCTGACCTTGAGTGACTCTTTCTCGCCCATGTTCTCAAAATCTTTTAAGGGGAAGGGTGTGATTAAAAATTGTTCTTAGACTAATGTGGTGTTGCTCTACAGGGTAGCAATTGGAAATTTTTCTCTATCTTAATAGTTTTGGAGTTAGCAAATGGATGACCTTAAATTTGGGGATCAACAAAATGGGTGTCTTTAGTATTGTTTCTATCAATGAAATTCTGTATTCTAAAAATCAATGCCTGAATGAAGACCTCTACAGATTTCACCTGCAAGTCTCCTAGTTTGTCCCACTGGATATTCTCATGCCATTGATAGATGAGGATGAAATCAGACTGGACTCCTTTCGAGAGCACAAGTTCATGACCTTATACCGTAAACTCGACGACCTGCATCACCCACGTCTTCTCAATCGTACATCTACAGTTCACAGGATTTCAACTTCCATGAGAATGTTCTTAACCTCACTTCAATCTCTTTCTCCAATGATGAAGCACTCCTCTTCGACAAAGGCTTGAAGCACATTATCCACAAGAAGCCCAACCAAGCCAAACTTCATTCCATCATTTCATACACCGAACGCGCTATTTCCTTCCTACCTCCAACAGATTTTCCTCCAGTTCGAGCCATCTCATTCAGAAATCCTACAACGACGCTAAAGCCTCCTACCTCCCTCGTGAGCAAATCACTGATTCTACCGCTGCCACATCCATAAAGAAGAAATTCGTTGAAGCCGATGCATTGATTGTTAAGTTGACAAAGGAAACGTCTCCATCATCCTTTATCGTTCTCTTTACATCTCCAAGGTCTGTGATTTCCTTTTCTTCAACAATTTTATCCTCTTGTCTTCCAACCCTAACCCTAAATACCATAGAGCTATCATCTTAGTTATTAATAAATCCCCTCATTTTAAAACACCTTCATCATCTTATTCCTCCCAACTCTTGCCCCCCCCCCCCCCCACTACCCTTAATGCCCTTTCAAAATCCATAAGCCTAATATGCCCATACGCCCTGTTGTTAACTATTCTCCAGCTCCTGCCCATCTTGTTGCCAAATCCCTCTCTTCTTTCCTCTTCAACCTTAATATCTTATCTAATATCTATAACATTAAAAACTCCCTTGCCCTCACCGATAATCTGTCTTCCTTCCACACAAACAAGTTCCTATCTCATGTCACTTGACACAACTAACCTGTACACTAATATCCATGTCCCTGACACTTTTTCCATCCTTAAGCGCCTTCTTTGTTCATCTTCCTTTCCTGTTCCTGACTCCATTGACCTCCTCGCTCTTCTTTCTGTTGTGACATATGATGTCAGTTTATTTTTTTTTAATCTAATTTTTCTGTTGCTATAAATTTATTCACTTGTTTTGTTTTTTTTTTTATCTGTGTCCTATCATATTTATTTATTTTTTGTGTTGCCTTCCTTCCTTCCTTCCTTCCTTCACAGCTCTCGCCTCCCAGGGAAGGAGACTAGCTGATTTATGCGCTAGAAAACGGGTTATCTCAAGTTTGGGCTGCTGGGTTTAGTTAATCATTGATAAGAGGTTGGTTTCGGCTAAGTATTTAAAAAGAACTTGCTCCCTCTGGTGGCAGAAATTAGGACAATAGAGCACCACGTGTTCCACCGATTCTATTGCTCCGCACTTACAGTGGTTGGTAGGCGCTATTTTTAATTTGTACAAGAAACTATTTAGCGGCACATGACTAGTTCTTAGTCTGAAGAGGATAGACTTTTGCCGATAAGAGAGCCATTTTGGTGAGGAATGATTAAAGTTTCCTATCCTTGGGAAGAGGCTTTTATAGTGGCCCCCCTTGGATTCCGTTATCCAGTTCTCCAAAACGCTTCGCCGTATGCAGTCTCGAAAGGTTGAAATATCTACAGGAGATAATGAAATTGGCTTATTCCCAATTCTTGCCCAATGGGCTAGATTATCTGCTAATTCATTTCTACTTATTCCGTGGTGACCAGGTACCCAGAGGAATCTTATACAATAATTATTCCCCTCGAGTAAATTTAAAAGGCTTATTACTCAGCCAATAAGGTTGTTATAGTACCAGCAAAATTTGAGGAAACTTGATTGAATAGATAGGAGCGCACTTTTCGAGTCCGTGAGTATCAAATAATGGTCTGGGGGTAGAGTTGCAATAGTAGCTAACGAACAATGAATTGATGTTAATTCGAGCTGATAGGAAGTAGTTGCAGGTTTGATTTTTTTGGAAATTATGTGATTGCCTTTTATGTACACGCTGATCCCCCTGGTAAGGCTTCAGGGAGACAGGGAAGCATCCGAATATACTTTGATAAAACCAGCATATTTATCTCTAAGGAAATCATTAAATTGTTTGTCCCGTAGAGGTCGTATGGGAGATTCGATTACCCACTTTGGAGTTTCCGAGATGAGATCAGGTGAAGGGTGCTTCCAGACATTATTTAATATTGTAATTCCACAAGTTTTGAAGCGACCACAATTAAATTTTGTTAGTATTTGGGATATGAGAGATCTGAGTTTGTTTGATTTTATAACGATGTGAGATTTCTCGGCCAACGAAGAACTCTCAATAAGATTGGACATGACGTGACAGATTGAGAAGAATTGTGCAGCTGCCTTCGCTTCCCACCTTAGATATGGGGGAGGTAAGTTCGCTTCAACATAAAGCGTTGGACAAGGCGAGGATTGGAGAGCATGAAGACAGTTTCGGATAATCTTCCTTTCTTCTATGAGTAGAGACTCAATTGCACTCTTGGAGGCGAGGAGAAGGATGATAGCTGAGATATTCGTTGATTTTATAAGCGTGTTGATGAGTTTAGAGGATTCACTCCATGCTGGTCCCCATTTTGCTCTAGTGACAAGCTTCAGTTGAGCCAGGTTTCTTTGAAGACGTCTTTTTGTTTCTGCTATATGACATTTCCAGGTTAATTTGTCGTCGATAAGGAATTTGTGAGAGTGTCTACAAGGGAGTTTTTCTCCTTGCATAAAGATGGTGAGAAGCAGAGGAGGTCTTGTTTTGGCAATGCACATGACTACCGATTTGTCGGGAGAGAAGTTAAGGTGATTTTCAGCTCCCCAGCTATCAAGTGCATCCAAGGTTGCACGGATGCTTCAGATGGATCTACTCGCAAACCAAATAGCCATGTCGTCTGCGAAAACATTTTTGCTAATCCCCATGGGGGCATTACTGAAAGCATCTCTTGTGTAAATGTTAAAAAGCATGGGGCTTAGAAATGGAGCCCTGTGGGACACCTTGATGACTGTTTGTCCAGACTTCCCCTCCGGGAAATTTAACACCAATTTTCCTCATTCTGAGGAAGGAAGAAATCCATAACACTAATCTGCTGGGAACTTGGATACTTATTAGCTTATTGACCAGTAGATCGTGAGACACAGAATCAAAAGCTTTCTTTATATCAAGAAAGATGATACCAATATTCTCATTTTTCTCTTTCGCTGCATAAATGCCGTCTACAAGGTTAATAACGGAGTGAATGTGATCATGTCCTTTTTTAAAACCTGATGAGTAATTAGGCAAAAGTTCTTGAGACTCTAAAAAATGTTGCAATCTGTTATTTACCATCCTCTCGACTATTTTTATCAGGCATGATATAAGAGCAATTGGCCTATAATTTAATGGATCATCAGAGGTCTTGTTGGGTTTGAGGATGGGATAAATAGTGGCATCTTTCCATCTAGGTGGGATAATGCCTGATAACCAAGATTTGTTGATGGCCTGAAGTAGGAGTCCCAGCTGACTGTCGCTTAATTTCAGGAAGGTGAAATTTTGTAGACAATCGGGACCAGGTGCGGTCCGCGTCGATCTGAAAGACGATGTTAGTTCAAGCTTTGTAAAGGGCCTCTCCCAAGGGGAGCGTAGATCATCTGAACAGAAATCACCCGATAGGTGGCAAGGCCATGGTAGACCAGCTGTAGACTTTGCACCTATTGTCGCCATGAGGATGGCTCTGGCAGAAGATCCCGGGTCAAGTAACTTAGCATCCTTATCTTTAATAAGGGGAATAAGCGGAGGCGCGTCTTTCGAAAACATCTGAGGGTTTTCCATATGCTGTTGGGACTATCATCTTGGACCCTGGTTTTCCAATAGTTTCTTCTGTGCTTCTTAAGGGTTTTTTTGCATTTTGCTTTAGCTCTTTTGGATAGGAGCCAGCATTGGTCGCATCTACATTTTAGGAACATCCTCCTGGACTTGTTTCTTTCCCATACAGCTACTTCACAGTCTGCATTCCATCAACATGGTCTCATAGGAATAGCCCTTGCTTTGTGAGAAATGGGGCCCTGGGTTTTAGATTGGAAAGCTTTCAGAATAGAAGGAATATCTGGGGAACGAAAGTAACAGCTCTTTAGGGCTTGGGGGCCGTGTGCAGTAGGAGGGAGGGAACTGTCAGGAGTAGATAAAGTAGTAATACGAGGAAGACGCTTCACAGGTCTTAGAGAAATAGTTAGGCGGATCGGTTGATGGTCACTTCCATATGCACCTGGAATATTTTCCAGATGCATAGGGAAGGGGCAGTCCAAGATACTAAGGCTAGATCAAGATTTGCTGAGGACCATGCGGGGTTGGATGGATGAAAAGTATGTTCTGAAGTGAAGAGAACGGCAAAATTAAACTAACTTTGGAGATCTTCTAGGTAGCACCTGTTCTGATTATAATTTTCACATCCCCACTGGGGGCTTTTTGCATTGAAATCACCAATGGCCACAAAGGGGGGAGAGAAGAGACTAGCAATATCCCTTCAGTTATCTTTGCCCAGGTAGCCAGGAACATAGATGCTGTAAACGTGAAGCCAGACTCCCTGAAGGAATACTACCAGGTCAATTACTGCTACATCTCCGATATGTTTGGATGAGTTTATGTAATGGGGGATAGCCGAGCTGACCGAGGTTAGATTTCCCCCGCCATGTTTTTCCCTATTATTTGTATAAGTATGGAATCTAGATATACTGACTGACATATCTGGGCTGAGGAAAGTTTCACAAAAAGTCAAAATATCTGCTTTACTTTTCAAAAGAGAGACATCTTCCCAATTAGAAATTAACCCTCTGATATTCCAATGCACTACCGCAACATGATTATTGCTCCTGGCTGGCGGCAGGACCATTTGAAGTAAGATGGGAGAGCATGTTATTCCACCAATCAGTGGCATCTGCAAGCCACACGGGTGTATGGGAGAACTTGGATCTTATCATGTTGAAAGTTTTGTCAATTAGGCTCACAAACTTTATTTGTTTCCACGAGGGATGAAATAAAAATTTTTAGACAGTTGCTTACCAATTGATCTATAGTGTGATTTCCTAATACCGTTTTAATCTCTGAGTCATTGAGGGTTCCGTTATCCATGCACTGATGGGAGCAGGTCTTTTCAACCCCTTGCTCCTCTAGAGTGAAAGGAGAGAGTTGAAACCAGTGTATTTGCGTCAGTAAGGGGTCATGTGATAGGGTTTGCGACGGGGTACGAATTGGTGAATGATAGGGGAATATTGGCGGCAGTTCATCTCTACCGCATGTCGTGCAAGCGATGTTTGTTTCGCTATCTCGCCTAGTTAAACCATCTGATCTCTCCTAGTGATGGAGATCAGAACGAGGGATCGGCTGTTGATGAGAAATCATAGTAGAGCTGGGAGAGACTGCTCTTGTGACGGTTGCAAAGGACCTGTGGCCCGGTATGTTAGTCTCCAATTCCATATCCACTATTTTCTTCGCTTCATAATATGAAAGGTATTGTTCCATCATTTTCACTCGAATTTGCGCTACATATTTAAATTTGTGGCACCCTCTGTAATATGTGGAGTGGTTTTCATCACAGTTTGCACAAATAAAGCTGGTTGCTGTACAATCATTTCTAGAGTGACGAGATGAAAGACACTTGGAACAGGTTTGAAGATTCTTACACCTGGTTTTCGTATGACCAAGTTTGTGGCAACTATACATGGTATAGCTCTGGGCAGCGGTTGTGATACTACAAAAATCTCATGTTCAAATTTAATTTCTTGCGGGGGCTTTGGCAAATTGAAAAAGACCAGTAGTTTGCCATACCGAGCTCCTTCATTGGGCGGGGCAAACTTTCTTATATCTGTAATATGAGGTCCTAGATCCGAGTGATTTTGCAGTTCTAGCAAGGTTACTGTTTGTCTTATTCCAAAAATGAATCCAACGGAAGAGACTAGAAATTTAGGAACTTCGTACGACAAATGATACAGACCAATGTCTGTAAATTTAATGCAACTGATGGCTTGAGTTTTACTAAAAAATTTTACCAAGAATTTCCCCGAGTTTAGTTTAGACACACTTAGATTGTGACCCACCAACGAGGATATCATTTTCCGGGACAAGCCCGGTGAAATAGTTTCTTCGTGGAGAATATGCGCCTGGTCGGAAGGGTTACCATTTTCATTAATAATGGGTGCTCCGTTTGTACGGGAAGCCGTAATTAATAGCCACGGTCGAGCTGCTATGTTAATTTGATTTACTATGTCACCTGGTCTGGTCAAGATTGAAGCTGAGTTCACAGGAGGAACCCAAGCTTTGAAGTTTGCGGATGCGCCAGAAAACTATGCAAGTAATCACACTTACTATTCTATTCGTTATGGGGAATGTATGTGACATATGATGTCAGTTTATTTTTTTTTTTTAATCTAATTTTTCTGTTGCTATAAATTTATTCACTTGTTTTTTGTTTTTTTTTATCTGTGTCTTATCATATTTATATTTTGCTCTAGTTATGTCTTTAAGTAATTTACGATTATGTTTGAATTCAATTGACGACCGAAATAGTTTTGAATTTTTAATGACGTTGTCTTTGTTCATTCTGCATTGTGAGTGGTTCTGCTAAGATGAATCGCCGATGTTCTTTTGTCCCGTTCCACGCAGTTATCGCTCCCCTGCCCCGACGTGCTTGCAGTGAAGCCATGCCGGTTCGTATTCCAGCGTGGAATTTATCTTGCAGCGAGTTGGTGAGTTGTCTTTAAATTTATTTGACGGGCCCCGGTAACTTTCTTGAAGAAACGTTTGGTGTTTTCCGAGTGGCTACAGACAGAGTCTTCTTCGCCAGTGCAACCTATGATCCATTGAGTTGCTAGCAGTTCAGAGGAACTGGGAACAGTCCATATACGAACAGGAGTTTATTCCAAATGGAATTGTGTGAGTAGAAAAATGTATTTTAGTGCTTTCTGTTAAGTTAATGCTTAAAGTACCTGGTAATGGAGTCTGAAGATTGGTGTGAGGTGGCACAAGAGTCTTGCCGTTGTTCAGAGCTGATTTCCTGCATGCAGGAGTAGCGTGATTATTCAGCTCTGGTGGCTCCACTTGGCAGTCTCATTTCGTGGGTGCTGATTGCACATTATTCAGTGGCTCGTTCCTGATAATGGTCTTAACAGACTCGTGGTGGTGATAATACATTGTTTTTGCATTAGACCGTGGCAGGGACTGTAAAGGGTTATTGTGCCCCCCCCCCCCACCTCATTCGCATAATTAAAGGGTGCACACGATGTGTTCCTTACATTGTGGGTTGTGTAGAAGTAGTGCAGGTGGGAGACTGATACAATAAACAGCCGAAGACCGAGCGCCAGAGAGAGCTGAGGGTTCCTGTTGAGAACTCTGCACAAACGGGGATAAGCTGCAGGCAGACCTTGTCAAGCCACAGGCAGAAAATATTGAATGAGAAAGGGTGTCTGCCAAGGTGGAGAAGCTTGTGAAATAAACTAAGTAAAGTTAAATTAAATTTTAGTAGGGACCCCTATCTATTTTGGTTAGTAACCTATGAGACTAAGTTGCTGTTTGTATTTGTTTTTCAGTGAATAAATTATGGCAACATTGCTTTTTCTTGTACATTTTAGCCCTACAAAACCCGTCATTAACAGGTTCTTCCTTTATTAACAGTTCTTGAACCCGTGATTGCTCGAGTGTGTGTGGTGGTTGCCTTTGGGTACCCCCCTCCCAAGTAACGAAACCTCCCCCCCCTCCCCCCCATGGAGCGTCACCTATTTGGCACCCAAACAGGGATCTGTAATTCGGAAATTCCGGATTTTTGAGGTTGGCACTCAGTCTGGGATGTGTCGTTTTCGGAATGGGGTTGATGGTTGAGCATGTGTAGGGATGGGACATGGCAGTCTGGGGCGATTGAAGTATGCAAGCCTATAGAAGGGCTGTGTATAGGGGATGTGGACTTGGGGAAGAAAAATGCACACTAGGGTCTGATTTACGAGCTCCAGGAGTGTTTTGGGAATAAAGTGACCGCGGTACAGGGTGTTCCAGACTATCAAGCAGAATATGAAATCGGTAAGACGCACCCCGTATTCGTTCGGCAATACAAAATTCCCCATAGGTTCAAAGAGGCCTATAAACATCAAATATTGGAGCTGGAAAGGGCTGGGGTAATTAAAGTCAGTATGAGCCCCTGGAACTCCCTGGTGCAGGTGGTGCCTAAGAAGAATGGGGATGTATGCATCACTCTCGACTTTCGCAAAGTTAATGCGTGCACCACACAAGTAGATTTTCCAGCACCCATTTTCAAGGATATTTTAGAGGAACTGAACGGGCATAGATTCTTTTCAGTGCTTGTTCTAAACAACAGGTATTTTCAGATACCTTTGATTGAGTCACTGAAAGACTGCTATGCCTTTCAGACGCCGTGGGGAAAATACCAGCTTACTAGACTGCCCCAGGGAGGCAAAAACTCCTCTCGTCTCTTTCAGCAATATGTCGTAAGGACATTGTGGGAGAAGATGGGAGGAGAAATACATACGTTCCTCGACGATATCCTCGTCTCCACCCGCACGTTTGATGAACACTTGGAGGTGTTGCGGTGGATTTTTGAAAGGTTTCGGGCCAAGGGGCTGGTTATTAAACCAGCAAAATGCCAGTTTTGTACCCCTTGCATCCGATACCTGGGGCATATTATATCTGCCGAGGGTGCCATCCCTGACCCAGATAATGTGAAGGCGATCCTGGAATTGAGCGTGCCTAGGAATGTTAGGGAGGTGAGAGGGTTAATTGGGTCATTTATGAGGGGAGATCAAAAAGTAAGTTGCACTTCCACGGTATGGCCATTTATTACACCACCTATACAAAAGCAACACGGCTATAGCAGCATATAATGTAGGTTCACTTTTCCACATAGTCCCCAAGAGACCTTAAACATTTATCCGAACGATCAACCAACTTTTCGATTCCGGATGCATAAAAATCTCCTCCAGCGTTTTGTAACCACACTGTGACAGCCGCTTTCACCTCCTCATCATTTCGAAATCGTTGTCCACCGAGTTCCGTTTTGAGCTTACTGAAAAGATGAAAGTCGCATGGCGCTAAGTCGGGACTGTATGGAGGATGTTGCTAAACCTCCCACTTGAATCGCTGCAGCAGTTTGCATGTTTGGTGGGCCTTGGAAGGTGTTGCGTTATCGTACAAAATCACACCGGCGCTCAATTTCCATATATAGCAGTGATTTCACGATGAATGTCCGTGCAATTCACCTGTTTGGCCCATAGAAATCGGATTGCTGCTCGCACCTCAAGTTTGGAGTGGGCATCCAGTTGACGCGCCATTGCTTTTAGCCCGCTAGTCACACAAAACACGGCGGGAAACCACAGCAACCATCCTATCCGACGTCTGCACAGTTAATGTCCCTTTCTCCGCTTTGCCCAAGATTGCGACACACAGCGCGCTCCTGCCGCGAGTTAGTGCAACTTACTTTTTGATCTCCCCTCATAATTTTTATCATCCCTTCATCAAAGACCTCTCAGAAATCCTTCCTATCACTGAATTGACCCGTAAGGGGGTGCCATTCCTCTGGAGTGATGCCTGTAGCGAGGCATTCGGGAAGATTAAGGACAGGCTAACATCTGCTCCCATTGTTGCGGCCCCTGATTTTAAGCTGAGGCTTTTCCTCGCTACAGATGCGTTGCGCATGCAGTCGGGGCAGTGTTGCAATAAGAGCATGATGGGATACTTAGACCTGTCGCGTTCTTCATTATAAGCTCCAAGGGAGTCAGTTAAATTATTCAGTGATAGAGAAGGAAGCCCTGGCCATCATCCTAGCCATTTAACAGTTTCAAGACATTATCATAGGATTCGCCACAATAGTGGTCACTGATCATAAGCCATTGATTTTCATCCAGCGTATGAAGGACACAAATCAGTGGATCCTTCACTGGGCATTACAGCTCGAAGAGTTTGGCCTAGACTATAAGCACATGCCAGGTAGACTGAATTGTGTGCCTGACATGTTATCTCGGCAATGCATCAACACAGTTGTGATCCGGGGAAATCATGACTTTAGGGACGAGCTGCGAGAAGGCCAAGCTGGTGACCCATGGTTAGCAGGGATTGTGGCCGAGTTACAGGCCCAGAATGAGGTGACCCGACCATGGGGACGTTTGGTATTGGTTGAGGGCCTGGTGGCTCGTTATGGCCACAAACACCCTAATGCGTGTCCCAAGGTGTGCGTGCCCGAGGGGATCCGGGAAAAGATACTGGGTCAATTTCATGATAGGAGAACATCAGAGCATTGATACCATGCTTCGGAAGCTGAGGAAATTGTATTTTTGGCCAGAGATGCATGCTGATGTTAAGCGGAAGGTTGAGAGCTGCACGATATGCCAAAGTTCAAACAAAAACATTGTTAAAGCGCCCTGGCAGCCTGGTATTGGGGTGAGCTACCCATTTCAGAAAATTGTGATTGATGTGGTGGGGCCGGTAAGAAGGTCGAAGACTGGCAACAAGTATATTCTTGTCATGACCGATGTTCTAACTCGGTTCGTCGAGGCGCAAGTACTGCCCAACCAGACTGCTGGTACGGTGGCTGGCACAATCGTGAAGAGCATTGTCTGTAGGTATGGGGTCCCGTCGCAGTTGATTAGCGATAGAGAAATGAACTTTACCTCAGAAGTTTTTAATGTAATGTGCAATGATCTGGGTATTAGTCATAAGCTGACAATGTCCTATAGGCCAACGTCTAATGGTCTCGCAGAATGGTGTAACAAGACCTTATGCGAGACCATTACGACGTTATGCGCTAACCACTCGGAGAACTGGGATGAAGTTCTACCATTTGCATTATGGTCCTTGATGACGCGTTTTCATGAGTCCTTGCGGGAGGTACCGGCATACCTCTTATTTGGGTTCGATCCAGTGGCACCTCGTGGGTGTGATGAGACCAAGGATGAGATAAGTGAGGCTGTCAGCATGGAGCAGTACTGCTCGGGCATAGTGCAGAAATTATTAACAATTAGGGAAGAGGTAAGTCGGGCAGATCAAAACCGGCGGGAGGACAAGATTAAGCGCATGAACAAAGGCAGAGCAACCAGGGTATTGGACGTTGGGCAAAAGGTATGGTTGTTAAGGAAAGGAGGCCGTAAGGAAAAGTTTTCCTTCAAGGATCCTTTTAGGGTGGTGGGTAAGGTGACTGATGTCACATATCAAATTGAGGGCGTAAAAAGGCACGATCAGGTTATAGTCCATATTGACCAATTGAAGTTATGGGTCGACAACCCGAGTAGGTCTGCTGCCGGCGGGAAAAAGGGTAAAAGGGCAAATAAACCAGTACTCAACCAGGTCCGGAAGAGGAAGGGGAACTCGATGCAGTTTTACCAATGAGGGGCCATAGGCCGTCTCCGGTGCGAGTTGACTCACCGGAAATTTTGGCCCCGGAGGAAGAAGAAGAACCTGGTAGGGGTTGTCAATTATCGTGTGAGGGCGGGCAAGGTAGTCAGGTGACTGAGAGGCGGTACAATTTGAGGCAGCGTGCACGTGTGGATTATCGAGGTATTCTAAAAGGGTGATTGGGATTATTAGATCTGGAGTTATAGTTTCTTTATTATCGTAGTTGTCAATGTTAGTGGTTGTATCGCGTATGGGAAGTTTTAAAGGGAATGCATAACGAATAGAATAAATAAGTGTGATTACTCTCGTATTAAGCAATGCTAAAAATCAGGCGAGCGACGGATGTGCGAAATAACAGCGCTGCTGTCGATTTCGACCAACTTCGTGGCGTTTTTTTGCTGGCTGCAAATGAGAATTTCACGTTTCGTGTTCAGTTTCTGTCATATATTTTATTGTTTCACTATTTATATATGATGAGCTTGTTATAATGTGTTAATAGTGTAATTTGCATATCGTTTGTTACGTTTAAAACAGTATTTTTACTCGTATTTTAAAAAATTTACTCGTTATATTTACTCGTGCACGTACCTTACGAAAATGCAAGATGCTTCGAAATGAACTGATCACACGATGCTATACGTATTTGGATACAAAGTCTTCGCTGGCTAAAGGTAATCCACTGCTTCTTAATCGATTCCGATTGTATAAATATATGAAACGTGAAGTTTCTATTGGATTTCTTATTTACACATCCAAAGAGAGAACAAGTTAAAGGCACTCTGATAGTAAAAAGGCAAGCAAACTTTAGCGTTATGTAGAATCGAAACTAAGCTAGAAATGACTTCTTGTTCTGCTGATTCTCCTGAGGGGACGAGAGGGTCAATTTTTGAATTGTTCAATCTATCGAGGCATTTTTCTTATTAAAATATTAGGATAAATTGAAAATTTTTTGAATGATACAGGGTGCATTATGAAAGTAATGCGCATAATTTTATTGTGACACGACTATCCATCGCAGCGCGCTCAGACTGGTAGAATAATGTGGTGGGGAGTCTGCCCTTCCAAACGCGCCCGGTCTCAGTTCGCTCTGAGCAGTAGGAGCGGTAGCACATCTCTTTGCAAGAAGTCTGTTTTTTGATTGTGTCACAGCACGATGGAGCGTTTGCTGGAACAGCGGTATGCGATCAAGTTTTGAGTGCGGCTTGGGAAGAATGCAACAGAAACTGACATCAAAGACATCTTCAAGTTCCACCACGACAATGCCCCCAGCCACACGGCCTTCGTCGTCACCAACTTCCTGACCCGGAGCAAGACCCCCGTTGTGCCCCAGCCTCCTTACAGCCCTGACTTGGTTCCGTGTGACTTTTTTGTTCCCTCGACTGAAGAGAGAGCTGAAAGGAAAGCACTGGGAGTCGGTGGAGAACATCCAAGCTCATGTTACAAGATTCCTGAAAAACATTCCAGTCGAGGAATTCCAGGGTGCCTTCCAGGCGTGGCAGAATCGTCTCCGCAAGTGTATTGATGCAGGAGGAGACTATTTTGAAGAAAATTAACCATTTGTACCAAGCGGATCAATAAACCTATTTTTTCCCAGAAAATGCGCATTACTTTCATAATGCACCCTGTATATTGCCCTGGATGCAAAAAAAAAAATAAACTTTTCGAATTTTTTCTGTGGAGTTCACCTTTAAGAAACAGTAAATAAACAGTAAGAATAAAAAAAGAACTCATGTTTGAAAATTAATTTTTAAAACTACTGTTAACTTTTCTTCCTTTTCCTTGTAAGCGAAGACTAAAAACCTGCGACTTGCTGGTCGAAAACTACGCAAGTAATCACACTTACAATTCTATTCGTTATGGGGAATGTATGTGACATATGATGTCAGTTTATTTTTTTTTTTTTATCTAATTTTTCTGTTGCTATAAATTTATTCACTTGTTTTTTTGTTTTTTTTTTATCTGTGTCTTATCATATTTATATTTTGCTCTAGTTATGTCTTTAAGTAATTTACGATTATGTTTGAATTCAATTGATGACCGAAATAGTTTTGAATTTTTAATAATGTTGTCTGTGTTCATTCTGCATCGTGAGTGGTTCTGCTAAGATGAATTGCTGATGTTCGTTTGTCCCGTTCCACGCCGTTATCGCTCTCCTGCCCCGATGTGCTTGCAGTGAAGCCGTGCCGGTTCGTATTCCAGCATGGGATTTATCTTGTGGCGAGTTGGTGAGTTGTCTTTAAAATTATTTGACGGGCCCCGGGAACCTTCTTGAAGAAACATTTGGTGTTTTCCAAGTGGCTACAGACAGAGTCTTCTTAGCCAGTGCAACCTATGATCCATTGAGTTGCTAGCACTTCAGAGGAACTGAGAACAGTCCATGTACGAACAGGAGTTTATTCCGAATGGAATTGTGCGAGTAGAAAAATGTATTATAGTGCTTTCTGTTAAATTAATGCTTAAAGTGCTCTTGGGCGTGTGTGGTGGTTGCCGTTGGGCCCCCCCCCCCCCCCCCGGAGCGTCACACCTTCATATCTAACCAAAACTATTTCACCTTAAATAATTCCTTCCATTCTCAATCCTCTGGCCTCGGAATGGGCTTCCCCCTTAGTAGCTTTCTCTCTGAAGCCTATCTCCAAAACCTGGAACTTAACTTTGTTACCCTCCCTCCTTTCTAATTCCACCATCGTCTCTTACCACTGTTACGTTGACGATATCCTAATAATATTCAATTCCCACACTTCCTCCCCTGCTGCTATCTCTACTAGTTAACATGATAATGTTAACATCTATCTATAAAAAATGTGATGCGAAAACCGACACCAAAAAGTGTTACGGAAACAGTTTTGCATTGTTGTTGCACGTTTAACCATTGTTGGCACCGGCTTGAATCAAACGCCGGAACTGAAAAGTCACCTGACCATTGTTGTCTGACCAACAATCTTTCTTCAAATCTTTACTACAGATATTTTATGAAATGTATTGAAAGTGTGGTAATAGATAGCGCAACTACACCACGCTGTCTTACCTAGCCGTGTAACAGCCGAATGTTTTGCTTTCAGCATTTTGAATGAAGACTAATGAATGCTAGTATATTGGAATAAACTCTTTTTCATTACAATAAATATATTTTATTATTCACAATTTAATTCATAAGTTAGTATTTTGGAACATATAGATTTTTTGATGGTTTTTGAAGTCTTCAACTTATCTATAATAAGCGCTGGTTGAATTTCTATGTGCTTTGAAGTGCTATATTTATTTCTACAGATTCCTTCCTCTCTATACGTGCCGGCTAAAAAGAGCGTTATGGGTGATGCAATAATTGTAATTTTTTATCATACAAAATACACTCGTTTTGTGATTTTAGATACTGCGAAAAACTTGCACGTGCCGTGTTTGTGATCCCGCATTCGATTGTGACCACAGATGCGAGTAAGAAGAGGCGCCTTAAACATAGACACTGTGTTTACTAGACATAGCGACAGACTCTATACCCGCGCTTATTTTCCCCCACTTCAGTTATTCTAAGCCCTTATTCAGTATTACTGATGTACATGATTCTGTAGACTTGTCCATTGATAAATAAATAAAAGGTGTATGTACTGTATAATATATTTATATATTTGCTGTATGTAAAAACATTTTCATGATTCAATGTTTCGGATTGCAGATTCGAAACTAAATCACCTTTTTTTAATTCCTTCTCCCTCCATATCCAGTTCACATTCGAAACCAAAGTTTAACAAGTCTATCCCTTTCCTTGACGTTCTCATCACTAATGACCCTATTACCCATCACTTCTTCTCTGTTCACCGTAAACCTACCACATCCTCTAACCTAATCCGCCATTCTTAATCACACCCTTCTTCCCATAAACTTGCTTCCCTCCGTTTCCTCATAGATTGTGCTCTCAAGCTACCCCTCAACCCTTCTTGTTCCTCTGAATTTAGCATTATCTGCTCCATTGCCTCTACGAATGGTTTTTCTCCCTCCACCTTTTCCCGACTATTAAGTCGCAGGAAACTCGCCCTCCTCAACCCGAAGCCTCTAGTCTCATCCCCGCCCAAAAAATGGGTTTCTTCTATATCTTTTCTTGGCCCCCATTTCTCCCGCCTAACTATTTTCCTTGGTCTCCACATCTCCTTCCGATCCTCCATCCCCTGTTTCCGTACATTAAACCCTCCCACCCATACAAATACCAACAACTATTTCCGTTCCGGTGTATATTGGCTAAACTGCGGAGTTTGTGAGGAGTTTTACATAGGACTTTCATCCCGTAACTTCGCTGTTCATTTTAAAGAACATATGACGTCATTCCAGAAGAAAGATGACAAATCCCATTATGCAAAACACCTCGCCATCACTGGACATGCACCTAAGAAATGTGAAGAAGTGATGTCCATTCTTCACTTTCGTAATGACCCTTTTAAAACCGCAACTCTGGAATTCATAGAGATTTTCAAAGCCAAGAACTCGTCTCCTGACCTCCTCCTTAATTGTCAAACGGATTTCGACATTTTTTCCGTTTTTAATTCCGTCTCAGATTTACTGCAATTTTCTTTTTGTATTTTGTTATCTTATTTGTTTATGGATCAACCCTCCTTTATTCATTTATATCTATTATTTTTTAATTTAATTTGTTTTTATTTATATTAGTCTGTTATCTATTATCCAATCGCCATTTTTTTGCTTTAATCCAGTTAGTGCATTTCTATCTTTTATAATATACCCAGGGTGGCTAGCAACCGGGAAAGTTAGGGAATTTTAAAAAAAATCAGAGAATTTTATTTTTCATTCTCATCCAGTCATTGTACACCTACGCTGTTTATTTTGCTTCTACCTTCATTGTACCCAGAATATTTTACCGTGCTTTTATTTTGCCATTTGTTGTATTTTATCCAATCATATTACTCCATTGTACAGTCAACCCAAGGAAATAATCCACACGAGTTTAATACTTAATATTACATTTCATGCTATTGTGTTGTTTTAATAGCTTTTTTAATTATAATTATTTAAATTTAATAATCTTAATAATGTTAACGCTAAATGTAATATTAAATTATTAAAAATAAATTAATATTGAAATGGTAAAACTTAGAGTAAAATTCAAGTGTGGATTATTTCCCTTTGACGACTGTGCCATCTTTTCTGTATATAAGGGCGAGAAGCCTCTAGTGTAATTTATATCCTTGATATAGCCGGGAATAAATGGTGAAACTAGCCGGAAACTCTGTTCTCCCTTTATTGTATTGTAAAGTCTCTACCATGCATCTCGGCCACCACCATTGCCAGACAGTTTTCAGGTATTGCTATACCAACAGTACGTTCCTGAATTAGCTCCTGGTTATCTACTATTTGGTCCCCTAAAGAAATCCTGCACAAGTTTCTTTTCTAGACTGTCCAAACGATATGATACACTCCAAAATAAATGGTTACATAAGGACCTGGAGAGCTTGCTGCAAATGTATACAGCTGATGGGAGACCTATCTACTGAATTTAACATTTTTGTTTTATGAGTTTTTATTAAACATCCCTCATAAAAATTAAGTTCAACTTTTATTACTTGTAATTTTAAATAAAAATTGTATATCAAAAATGGCTTGTAAATCTAGACCAAGTGTCGCCATCATATCAAGCCTGGATCAACAGGATTCTAGTGCTTTTGATTTGCATTTTCATTTACGTTTTTATTTTTATTTTTTTAATAAAGAGGATGAATATCTTCTGAGATTCAAGGAAATTAATGATAAATTATACAACTGGGACGAGGAAGATAGTCATAAAAAATTAATCCAACTTTATGCTCAGGTAAATTTTTTGGTACCAATTATCTTTGATAGCATTTTAAGTATAAGGACTGATCAAATGAAATATAGCCAGAAGTTATAATAGTCTGTAGAAGTGCTAAAAAATGTCTTTCAGTTGTCAGGTAATAAAAAGTGTTACGGGAGGGATGCATGATTTTTCATGGCTATAGAAAGAATTGGACTGAAGGTAGGATTTGGTCCATTCACAACTGCTATATGAAAGTGAAAGCCAACGTCTAATTGGTGCAACTGAATGATACTGTGCAATAATAAGTTATCAAAAACCAACACTTGGTGTGCTTTGTAATAGAATGAAAGGTTTTTCTGGATAATAATGTACATCTGTGTGCTGCTCATGATTAAAGGTTCTTTGAAGAAATAATCAGGGTTCACTCGAGGCCAAAAATCTATGAGTCTATTTTATTCCTCAGTCTGAAAACTGCGAGTCAAATTTTAGCCTTCCATATTTTTACATGCATCCACAATCTCTATAGTTAATTAGAAATTTAAATATGACAAAATGAAGTGAGGTTAAAATGTGGTGATAAAGCTATGGCTGATGATATTCAAAATTTAACGAGTCAATAAATCACAAGTCAATTTTTAGTGAAAATGCCTTTTTGCTTATAAATTACGAGTAGGCATAAATCCCGATTGTGAATAGAAACTCCCCCGCTATTACATAAGAAAACACTCCACAAAAAATTTTCATCTGACAAAGAGGGGCAGGAAGTTGTCACTGAAGATTTTGTTCGTGGCCAAAGGAGGAATATGAATCAGGAATCTGCCAGTAGTGAGGCAATGAGACAAAGGCTTTCACTGCTGTGTAGATTATTTTTCATTACAATTTCTACTTTTTTCAGTGAATGTGTAAGGCAACATTTCATTTAAATAATTAATTATTCATAAATGTCCATTTTACAACACAAAGTTTTATTCGTTTGGAACCAGTCGACTTTCGTCCTTTCGGACGTCTTCAGATTCTTTACAACATATTTTTAAATTTCTTACCTAAAAATATGTTGTAAAGAATCTGAAGATGTCCGAAAGGACGAAAGTCGACTGGTTCCAAACGAATAAAACTTTGT
>JAHWFO010006517.1:578407-674947 GCA_023313115.1 Rhysida immarginata | reverse complement strand
ACATTTATGAATAATTAATTATTTCAATATACAATACAACATGAGATATAAAATGAATTTAACATTTCATTTGTTGAACCCTTATATTTTTCATGGGTGACATGTATGGAGTTGATCAAAGAGTGTTTGTTAACTGTATAATATTTGAATATTTATATTTAGGCTGTCCTTGATTTGACTTTCTTTGAAGAGTCCAAATTAACAGAGGAAGAATTTCGTTCTCCAAATTCAAGAGAGACTCTTAACTCTATTTTAGGTGAGAAATTTTATAATGTAAAAGATTGTTTTGATTTTATGTTCATGTTAACATTCTATGTTGTTCTTATACTCTTTAGAGTCTTTGACCAAAATCGATGAATTATGCCTTGAATATACAGATGATGTAAGTATATCCCATAAAATACAATATGCTTGAATCTATGGAGAATAGATACAGATAAAGAGACAAGTGAAAAAACTACTATTCCACATATATAGTACGTGTGGAATAGAGGTTTCGCTTGTCTTATTACCATGTTTCTGCCATATTTTTCACTCCATAAATGAGCTTATTTTTTTAACAAAACTTTTGAGGCTGCGATTTACATTACGAGGGTGAAACGTTTAAGGAATTCAGCTATCATTCAGTAATGCCTGAACAATGTTAATTTTAATAAATTTAATGTTCAGTTAATAACTGTTCATTAATGTTTCTTTAATCATAAAACTAAGAAATCTAAGCCAGATTGTAATTGTGCTACTTAAATGCATTGCAACACTCATTTTGTTTAATTATCAATTATTCATATTGAAATTTAAAATTAGCTTGAAAATAGGGAAACATTAAAAAGTTCAACCTTTAAATAGCAATATCCAAAAATTTGGTATCATTTTGATTGTGTCAAAACTGTTTTCTACACTGATGGTAAATGAAGTAAGAACACCCAGAAGGGATGATGCTACATTGCTGAGATTTTATATCAAGAGTCCTGCAAATGAAACAACACTCTGATCACAAATACAACCTTGTATAACACAGTTTATTGTTGATTTCTTTATGCCCAAACATTAGTAACATGTATAACCTTGCTTTGCTGTGATGCAAGCCTGAGCTCTGTCAAGAAAGTAATCATCCCTTTATACAATATAATATAATCTAATAAAATAATCTCATCAACTTTAAGCAACTAAGATATCAAGTCTGCCTATGGTTTATTAAATATTGAGTAACAGATGTCTCTCAGTCTGATTATTCTTAAGTATATTTTTAACTTTCACTTTGAGGGATGTGATTCCATGCTTGTTCCCCATGTAGGTGTAACTGGGCGAGAGTCGTAGACGGTTGATGGGCACAGATGACACCTCGTTGATAAACATCTTAATATTCTTGGACACTTGTTTTAAACTAGCTAAACTGGGAACTTAAGTCTATTTAAGCTAGTAGCAAATCAAAATGTCTGATCTGTATCTTCCTAATGTAGTACATTATTAAAAAATAAAAACAAAAACCAAAGCTGTAGTTCTTTTTAATACAGTATTACAAAGTGTCAACTCCAGTTTTAGGTTTAATTACATGTAATAGAAATGTCATAGATTAAAGAAATCTGCTTAAATTATGGCTATAAAAGGACTTTATTAAATAAGCATTGTAACGTACAGGGTGGCCCAGATTAATATATACAATTTTTAACAAGGCCGTATGCCTTAAGTATTTTAATACATGCATGTAACTATGGTGGAATACATTGTCAAAGGATCGAAGAAGAGAGAGTCACACTGTTTTCCATGGAGTGGTCCACCATGCGGCCCTCCATGGCGATGCAAGCTTCCAGTCACAACTTCACATTGTCACAGGCCTTCTTGCACATGTCTAGGGGAATTTTGCGAAATTCCTCCGTTAATGCTTCCCGAAGCTCTGGATCCTATGGCGGTAGACCTTGTCCTTGAGATATCCCCATAACCAAAAATCGAGTGGGGTCAAATTGGGTGATCTGGGGGGCCACTCAACTGGACCGCGTCTGCCGATCCACTGATCTGGAAATGTTTGATCCAACCAACTCCGCACAGTGAGAGCATAATGCGATGGTGCCCCATCTTGCTGCCACCACATGGTGTCAAAATCATCGCGTTGCGTCAATAGGGGATACACAGTGTTCACCAGAAGGTCATGGTAACTGTCTCCTGTGACTGTGTCCTCAAAGAAATACAGGCCGAGCAGTCCATCGTAACTTACTCCGGCCCACACCATGACACCAGGGCTCTGGTTGCTACCTCCAATTCAATGTGTGGATTGGTTGCACGCCAATACACACAGTTGTGGCAGTTCACATATCCTGAGACGTGAAATTTTACCTCAGCTCTATTCCACATGGCGTGCTAACTCAGGATCGTCCTCCAGCATTGCAAGCCAAGTTTCGGCAAACTCCAATCGCCTGTCTGGATCATCTTTGAGCAAGTGATTTGTTAAGCGAGGATGATATGGCCTCAGTTTCATATCCTTCAGGATTCTTTGAATACTCATACGAGAAATGTCTAACCGAGCCTTTGCAACTTCTCCTTTTCTTGAGAACTGGCCAACTCATTTTACAGGCACACTTTGTTGGCATCAGTAACAACGGTCTTGGGTCTACTGCATTTACGCTCTTCAATGCTGCCAGTTTCATCAAACTTCTTGTTTACGTTCTTGATCGTTATCAACGAAGGTCCGGGTGTCCCAAACTTAGCTGCCATACGACGTTTCACTTCTGAGTAATTGTTGGTTGCTGAGTACAACCTCACACAATCTACCTTCTCTCCAAACTCAATCGCTTGTCCGCCATCTTGATATGGATGATCCTCATGATTCGCGCCTTTTTCACACGGCGCTTTCAAAATTGTATACAACTGCGCGCCAAAATAATGGAATAGTGGACTTGATTATCAACGTTCCTGTATTCATTCATCTATTGCACTAAATTGTTTAAATATAATGTAAAATCTCTGAAGGATTTATAATCTATACTGTTTTTACTTGCAGAAAATCATATAGAAATATAAAAGCTATTTCTAGGTTTTTGGAAAAAAATTATTTCTTTTTGACAAAAAATGGCATACTTAATTTCTTGTGACAAAATAATGGAATAGTATGTTACAAAGCCCATCCACCCTTAAAATATTACGTGAACAATGCTAAAATAATTTGCATAATCAAACCATTGATTCTTCAACAGTGGTGACGCGGTTTAAGAGAAAAATGACTGCAAAAACTGATTTGTCGTTGAAATGGTGATAATTTCATTAATAAACGAAGGAAAAACGCAAGGTGATGTAGCAAAAATTATATAATACCACCAGTCTACAGTATCCAAAGTGCTTAAAAAGTTTTATAATGGATCTGGGTTTTGCAATAATCGTTACGAATGTGGTCGAAAACAAGTAACGAGCGAGCGTGAAGATAGACAGCTAAAAAGTATCGTCCAAGATAATCGTTTCAAAACCTCAAAAAATTTTCACACCATGTGGAAAGAAAAAGGAGTAAATGTATCTCTTCAAACAACATTGAGAAGATTGCATGAAATGGCCTATGAATGTCGTGTGCCCAAAATTAAACCGCTGCTTTGTAAAGAGCAAAAGCAAGTGCACTTGAAATGGTGCAAAGAACATGCCCATTGGACAGAAGACGACTGGTCTCAAGTGATTTTTAATGACGAATCTAAATTTTGTGTAACCTGCTGTGATCAGGGAACCCATGTTTGGCGTAAAAAACAAGAGGCATATCTTACAAATACGATGAAATCATCAGTTAAGTTTCCAGCATCCGTTCTCATCTGGGGTTGCATGAGTTCATATGGCGTAGGATCACTGGCATTTATTAACACCACCGTAAACGCAGCAGTTTATCAAGAGGTTTTAGAGTATTTTTAATACCGTCCGTTGAAGAACTGTTTGGGGATCGGCATTTCATCTACCAGCATGATAATGCTCCTTGTCATGTAGCGAAAACAGTGAAAGCATGGTTAAACTCCAACAATATTACTGTGTTAAATTGGCCGCCGAATTCTCACGATCTTAACCCCATAGAACAGCTGTGGGGTGAAGCTAAAAAGACTTTATCTGAGCGGAAACCAACAACAGTTGCCAAACTAAAGGAGAAATTGTTACAAGTATGGAAAAGAATTACTCCGGAACATTGTAAGAAATTGGTTAGCTCAATGCCACGTCGTATTCAAGCAGTTACTGATGCTGAGGGCGGTGCAACAAAATATTAATTAAAATCAAACCAGCATACCGTATTTGTTTATTTTTGTTCCCAATATTGTAACAATAACAATATTCCATTATTTTGTCAATAAAAACTGAAAATTAATTTTTATGTTTGTGTGACTTTTTTTTTTTTTAAGCTAAAAGACTGTAGATTATAGATCTCTTAAAGATTTTGCATTATATTTAAATAGTTTTTTGCTACAGAGGAATGAATACAGATCGCTGACAACTGAATCCACTTACCGTAATTTTCGGGAGTAACGCCGCGGCGTTTCTGTTATTAAAAGTTAAAAATTCGGCGTCTGCGGCGTATCAGCCACCGCGGCGCTACTACCGGAGATTTTACAAAAAAAAAAAAAAAAAAAAAAAAAAAAAGAGAAGATAGATAGATTCTACACATGATTAAAAATTCACTCCGATAACGATCGAGCGTGATCGTCCATCGACAGCAGGTGATTCACTCGATAATAAAGCACTCTTATCATCGACGAATTTATAGTATCGGTGGTTTTTATCAACGTTTTCATTGAAGGACAGCGGAAACATCGATGTATTTGAACATCGATGGTTTCACGCATCCATGATATCCAACATCGATCTTTTCCGCAAATCGCGCAGTGTAATCAGTCATCAACAGAAAATAAATTATTTCAAATAATCCACGCTTTTAGTGTGGCTTTTTGCCCAGAGAGGCCATTTGGCTAATGATCAACTGGTCTAATTTTCGCGTTCGTCAATAGAGGGCAACCAATTAGAATAATCGACGCCCGCTAGAGGTCAACCAATCAGAATAATCGACGCCCGCTTGTATGACACCTGTTGCGATATATAAGGGGCAGTGCTGCCGCCAGCAGGGAATAATATCGCCCTACCGTTTTCTTGCAATTACCCTACATTACCTTACGCTAGTGATATGCGATGTATCGATACGCCAGAGAGTCTCGATATCGTTAAAAAACTCTTCCACCTAGAAAAAAGTCCCCAGAAGGTATTAAAATCGCTGTGGCTACAGTCACGGAACCGTGTACGATTTTTCAGTCCCGGAATGACGTCACTTCCTGCTACGTGAAGGGAAGAGCGGTGCACGGTGGTCGCGTCGAATGTTCAAGTCACATGTGCGATGGATTTTAAAGATGAATTTTCATCATATAACGAATTATAAAGCTTTGTTAAAGAGTATTCTAAGCAAAATTTTGTTCAATTGTGGACATGCGACTCTAGAACAATTGAAGGGGTCACAAAAAGAGGACACATAAACGACACATAAACGACGAACTTCGCTTTTAACCATTGCTAAATAGAGAAATAAGGAATTAAAATGACTGGAAAATGGTTTATAAACGATGAGGGTAACGAAATTATTCCTGCATTTCCTTTGCACGATCACAAATTTTATTACAGCTAAACAACGAATGAATTTCCCTATTGCAGCTAAAAATTGGAATGACCCCCTATGCCTTCACAGCCGCAGATCCGTGAAACAAATCTCGATCACGACCCCGTGGCCGACGTGCACCGCTCTTCCCTTCACATAGCAGGAAGTGATGTCATTCCGGTACTGAAAAATCGTACACGGTTCCGTGACTGTAGCCACAGCGTATTAAAATACTCGAGGTAGTAAATTAAATCTACACAGCATCGACTTAATAAATGATGCGTCGTGACGGTCGTGACGTCATGCCCAAGAAGTTTGGGCCAGAATGATTGGGTATAAGGTTGAGTTGAATTTGGCGCTGATTGGGTATTACTTATGCGCTTACAAGCAGGGATTGCTTCCTGTGTGATGCTGATATGACGTCAGAGATAATCAAAATTTCGCTGTATAGCAGTTTTAGTAAAAAAAATTCACTGATAACCGTTTTACCCTACTATTACCCTACGCAGAGCATTACCTGATTTTTACCCTACGGAATCATAAATTACCCTACAATAGGGTAATTACCCTACAAACGGCAGCGCTGATAAGGGGTCGCTTTTGGTTTCATGGCAATCAGTATTTGGTTTCAATCTCGACGAGCATAATCTCCCAGTATTTCTCTCTCCAACGACTTTTGACTTTCGACCGTTTATCTTAATTTCATTCCGATTCGGAAACATCGGATTTTGAAGGATTCGACTAATAAAATATATCTTATAAATATTGAATTTTGGTTTGTTTATTGAATTTCTTATAAAACTCGATTATACAAAACGGACCGAGTGTGAGGGGGGGGGGGGGGTCGCGGCGTATCAGCCGCCGCGGCGTTACTCCCGGAGATTTAACATTTTTGTTAAATTTTGGCGTGTGCGGCGTATCAGCCGCCGCGGCGTTACTCCCGAAAATTACGGTATTCCATTTTTCTGGCACGCAGTTGTATATTAATCTGGGCCACCCTGTATTGTGCTCAATTTCATGATACTTTCTGCAAGACAATATTTGTATGAAAAATAGATTGTTTTTCATTTTTCAAAAAACTGTTTATTATGTTCTTTGTATGTCATTTTGAAAGAAATTACTAAAGCCAGCACCAAATTAATTAACATTTTATGGCAGATCAGATCTTGAGCCTTGACCTATTTAGGAAACTAAGTGATTGGCTTAGACAGTCATGGTCGGCTTTGATTTGTTTTTTTATGCGAGTGTTTTCCTTTGTTGTTGTTTTTTTTTGTTTTGCTGCCATTTTGAGAATTTTTCTAGTTAATCATTTATTTTTCGCATGTATTGATATATTACAACTTGTATATTTATTCTTAACTTTTATTTTTCTATCATTATATAAAATAATTCTTCCGAGGTGCTTCTGCATAGGTATCTGCCATGGTTGATTACCACTCGCAATTTTGAGCTCACTAGGGAATCTCACGAAGTGATAATAAAATTCTACATCAAAGCAAATATAAGTAATACCTACATCCAACAATACAACCTCTGACAATTAAGTTCGGTGAATGACGTCACACCCTAATCTGTGCGAGTTTTACGTGAATACAAGCCCAGTCATTGTTTAAGCAAGTTCAGACAAGTCACGTTTGTGCGTGCAATGGTTTAGCAGATGCTTGTTTCTTCAGTTGAAGGTGTAGTAGCGTGCGCACGTAACTGTGGATAATGGATCAAAGAGGAACACTGCCGTAATTGTGCAACAGTTTCTGGCCAACAAAGAGGTCGTATCCATAGCTCATCCACCTTATTCACCAGACTTGGCACCGGCAGACTTTTTCTTGTTTCCACGCCTGAAACGGGCCTTAAAGGGACACAGATTTGCGGACATTCCAGACATTCAAGCAAATGTGACACGTGAACTTAAAGCCATCCCTAAGGAGCTTCCAGGACTTATACACCCGATCCCAAAAGTGTATTGCCTCTGTACGGTATGGTAGGGCATTATTCCCAAGGGCTTCCACTAATTCACAGTGACATTCAATTGCATTTCTCCCTCGGAGAACAGCTATTTTGATGTAAGCGCGCTGCTCAACACGGGTTACTTCCATCTTGCACGACACTCACCAACTGACTGATTTTACAGCCCTCGCTGCGCAACTACCAGCTATCATAGAGCCATCTGTTGTTCTGCATACACACTATGCCTGCAGAACTTCCACACGACACATATACGTTTGTGATCCGTTCACATATCTACAAGAAAAAAAATAGTTGCCATGACTTATGCCCCAACCCTCGTATAATAATTAAATTTCTTTTGTAGATTATTTATTTAACAGATATAAAAAGGCAAAAAATGATACATAAATGGAATAATAACTTATTTGCTTAATATTTTTATTAAAAATTATAATTTACGGATCGCACTTCTCATGTCAATACTTTTGCTGCTTGTTTTATTGTGAATATGTTGCTGTAATTGAGAATTCTTTTTTGGATTGTATAGAATATAAAAAATAGATTTCTGCTCTGTTGTCTGTCTGTACATTGGCTTCTGATTGGCTGAGGTAATAATGATGGCGCAAGAATGCTTTTGTACCGTTTAAAAGTGGATCCTAATAGCGCCTCAGAGGAAGCTTCTGGAACAACAAGACTGCGCTCCAGTAGAAGGAGTGACAGTCGAAGTTGGGGTTTCAAGTTTGTCAACGTGAAGACTGGGCTGAAGAGCCATTCAACAACAAAATAGGCAAGTTGTTAGAGTGCCAGATGCATGACCAGCAGCCAGTTTCACACATTGAGGATCTCTGAGGTTGATGTAGCAGTGGAGTATGCGACTACTCACGAACCCGCAGGTGTCTCAACATCTTGCAAGTGCAGCAAACAACTCATCGCAGACGTTCTATGCAGGCAGCATGAACATGAGCATCAAAAGCTACGTACAGCGTGTGAGACTCATAAGAAACGTACTTTGCGATTGGAACGAGATCGTTTGGCTAAAGCAAGAGTAGCTGTAATACAGACTGCAAGGGTTCAAGTGCAAACGGACGCTGAGCAAGAGGTACATCGACAGCAGATGCCGCTCAACATGTGTGTATCAAGGATGACAGAGCTTCGAATGCAGCATCAGGAGTATGAAGCCAAGTGTCAGCAATGTCTTATTGAGTGATGCAGACACAAGCTCCTGCAAGCTGCATACGGCTACTATGACCACAACGCCCACCCAGTATGACATAAACTCTTTCCACAAGAGGAGTGCCGTTACTGCGCTGCACAGAAATGGCCAGATGAGACTGGCACAATTTATTGCAATGATGGTCAAGTCGTGCTGCCTGCATTTCACGAGCCACTGACTCCACTACTCCAGCTTTTTGAGCGTGGTGCATTTATTCACAATATTTGCAAGTACATATACAACAACGTGTTTGCCTTTACTTCAATGGTTGCTTCTGCAAGGGCGGGAGATTTTGTAAGGCGAGATGAAGCTGTCACGGCTAGCAGTGTCTACAACTACCGCATTCAAGGTGCAACCTATCATTGAATTGGCTTGCTGACAAGTCTTCCAGGAGATGCACCATGTATATGCAGCTGTACTTCTATGACACCTGTATGGAAGAGGAGCAATGCAAGGATCAATGCACGGAGTTCATTCAGCAGCGGACTCAGTCGAAGCATTGTTTTTACCATCCAGCATGTCTTGACGGCTACAACCCACTTGCCATTAGGTTCAGACAAGCATATGCAAGGATGTCCCATGGGGGGGACGTATGGGTTTTCATTCATCAGCGAATTGAAGGCGTCAACCAACATTGCTGCAACCGACTGACAGCTGCCAAAGTAGCGGGTGTTTTGTTGAACACTGAAGGCCACATGATCTGCAATTTCAAATACGAGTGACCGGTTGGCCGATGCCAGTGTTTGAGACAAACCAGTTGTACAGTGCTCTCCAATATCCACTGTTGCACCCGTTTGATGAAGTCAGTTGGACTAAAAATCTTCTCACAAATGCTTTTAGAATTTTAGTAATTACATTTTTGATCTAGAATAAAAAAAATAGATTCCTGCTCAGTCTGTTCTGTATGCTTTTTTTCAGGTTTTATTGGCTAATTCAACAATACTTTAATGTTTTGTTGCCTTGGCAATAGAACATTAGCTTCCAAGAATTATTATCGATGAGCTGAAGATCAGCACAGCCAGCAAATAGACAAGTCAGACTCTCTAGAGAGGTGAAAGGAGATACACGTATCCCTTTTCAGTTGTATAACAAACATTGTAATTTGCACTATGTGATGAAAATGATACAGCGCCAAGCAAAGGGACTGTTTCCTCTGTCTCTCAGTAGACTTCTAATCTCCATAATCTGTAGTTACTGCTCATTTTTCCCAGAAAATGTTATGTTTTAATATCTATCAATTCTAAGAATAAGGCCCCAAAGTGACCCCTACGTTGAGTTCGAGAAGCTCTATGTCCACAGTAATAATGCTTTACAGGAAGCTTCCGGGACAACAAGAACAGATGGCTTATTCAAGGTGCACTTTGTCATTGGATAGGCTCACTGAAGAGTCTTCCAGGATGTGCACCAATGTATGTGCAACTGTACAAAATATTCATAATGATATAGTCCGTCTATTATAACTTGCCACATGACTCCTGGTAAATCTTAATCCTAATCTTTGATTCCTCATCTATTCCTGCTTTGACCTAATTAACTAATTGTTAAAAACAAGCTCAGGTATTTGGAGGCTAGGGACTAACGTGATTGGCTGAATTTGAACTATGACATTAATTTCTCAGTCAAGGTCATATGACACGTTATAATAGGCAGACTATAGTAGGGCATACTAATAAGAGGTATCTCGTGACCAACAATACAAGGCAAAGTTTGTGCAATATCATTTCTTAATTATGTCCAAATACGTGTAGCCAAGCTCAATTCCCAAATCAATGAAATTTATTATTTACTTTTTCTAACGAAAACAATTGTAAATAATTTACCCTTTTATAGAATGCTTAAATTATGCAATATTATATCCAATCTGATTGAGTTATGACCATTTCAAAAAAATTGGTATTGAAAATATTTCACTCGTTCTATAATTCTTGACTATTTTTCTCTGTTTACAATTATTTTCATTTTTATATAATCATTAATTTTATTTTAATTACTCTCTTTCATTATAATTGCTTAGCTGTAAGCTGTCACTGTTGCTTACAATTTTAAATAAATAAATAAATAAATAAATAAGGTTCATTAAGACACGTAATGAATATTTCACCCCAACCCTGCGAATTATAAAACAAAATTGAATTTGTAACAATGCATAGAATTCCTGTTGTTCGAGTTTTTCTTGGAATTGATAGTTCTTAGAAGCTAATATTTTCTTGAATATCTTTAAAAATGAGCAGTAACTGGAAATAATGGAGAATTAGCAGAATACTGAAAAACAGTTGAAAGGCAGCAGAGGAGGCAGTCCCTTGGCTCTGTATGGGTTTAACGGTTTCACCAGGGGACTGCTGCAACAGACCAAATAGTGAGTGATCCAGCGGTCATCGAAGTTTGCAGGTGGCTGTTGACGATCCAAGCATTCAACAGAATTAATGGCAACTGCTAGACTATACAAAGTGATGAATGCCCAAGTTTTGCTTCAAGACATCGAGAACAGAGTGTGAATTGCAACAAGAGATTACCGAGTAGCGAATAATCCATTCAGATTGTTGGAATTGCAGTGCACATAGACCAAGTGATCATGTCTATTCACCGCCATTCAAGAAGATAAAAACCAAGCCCCATGGAAGAAATTGAGGTTGCCTATCGAGCAGCTGATTTCATCAACTCAACGAAAGACAAGATTTTAGCGTCATTTTCGAAATCATGTGATTTTTGAGGAAGTAGCCAACAATAGGGTTGATGTAGTTACATTGCCCTTTGGAGTTGGAGCAGGTGTATTAATTGGGAGGATATAGAAGAACTACTGCCATAGTCTGGGATGAAGAAACGTCAGATGAGAGTACCGTTTCATTTTCATTCCGTTTCCTCCCACGTTCGAAACCACGTATGTAAAACTCACTCAGCTATACACAGCATTGCAACACGAATGAAGCCTGGTGCAACTACTAGAGGGCCACAGTTGGACAGAATTTCACACATACTTTTCGCTGCGTAGCCCCACCTGGACTGGATACCGGGCATCTTTAAATAAACTTTTATAATCTCCTCAAAAACATTATGACAATTTGGGAAATCAGAGCAATGACATGATAAAGAAATATTGTTTGCAGTTTCTTCTTCCGCCAGACAACAAGATATCCTCATGTGCATTCTTCCACCAGACAATTCTTCCAAGTTTGTAAATTAATTTGAAGACAATTTCAGAAACGATAACAAGTGGGGCCATGCAGAAACGATACCTTTATTTCCAAATTAATATAGGATTTCAGTTTCATAAATTTTTTTAGAGATGTAATTTCAGCTAACGAATCACCATTGTCAGATTCCTGTATTTTTTATTTACCTGAGCTACTCTATGTCTTACTAAATAATACAAACACTGTTTTTCTAGTTCATTAATTGGAAGTTGTTTGTTAAATTAATGATATATTTTGTATACTTTTGTAAACTTTTGTCATCTTTATCAAACAGAATACAGTTTGTTCATTCTTTTTTTTTTTTTTTTTTTTTCCCCCTTCTTCTGCACTTAACAAATTTGCAGGTTTAAATCATTTTCTTTAGATACTTAATAAAATATTGAATATAATACTTAACATGTATCCCGAATTTTCATAAAGAATATTAAAAAAAAAAGTCATGAAACTGAAGTACTGGGTGATTACAAAAAAATCTCACAACTTTGTAAGGCTAAGTCTCTGCAACCAAATAATTTAGGGTATCATTGTAAAGAGGACATTCTAAAGTTTCAATCGAATGCTGAGAGATGTTGCTAGGAGTGCCTTCGTCACTAAAATTAGAGTTTGTTGTTTTTCCTATGTTTGCGTAAAGATGGTAATCACATAGAAAAAGGCATTGCGTTTTATTGAATTTGCTAAAACTGAATTGGTACACAACTGTACAATTTCGCCCCAAGAAGCCCTGATCTAAACCCCTGCAATTCTTTTTCTGTGGGGTTACATAAAAGATCAAGTGAGTTTCCTACCACTGCCAGCTGACGTTGACGAAATCAAAGCCAGAATAACTGCACCCATCCGAAGTGTAACATCTGACATCCTGCAAAGAGTGTGGGATTAGTTTGATTACCAAGTATATATACTCTGGTATCTTGTGGTGGTCACATTAAACATTTATGAACTTATGTTATTCAAAATGAAACTTTCAGTTATAGTCTTTGAAGTGATTGATCAATGAAGGTTGTAAGTTTTTTTGTTTGTAATCACCCTGTAGATGAATATTGCATGGCATGATAAGCTAAACAAACACCACGCATAATTGCTGTTGCTACAACAATGGCTGCCATGGGCCAACACCGTGACTGCCTTGAACCAACGAAAGACGAGGATTGGCGATATCAAAGGATGCCGCTACTCTCTCCATTTGCCCACAAAATTTGAGCATCATCTTCCAGTGACTAATCATATAGTTCCCTTGTAAATATACGAGGTCTGTTCAAAAAATACGTAGACTGACGTCATAAAACAAAATATACTTTATTCAGAAGTTACACATCTGGGTTCCCTTCAAAGTACTCTCCTACCCGACGCACACACTTATCCCAACGGTGTTTCCACTTTTGGAAACAGTCCTGGAACGCTTCTTTTGTGATGTCCTTCAGCACCTTCGTCGCATTTGCCTTTATGTCGGAATCGTCTCAAATCTCCTTCCTTTCAAAGGTCTTTTGAGTTTGGGAAACTAGAAGAAGTCACAAGGAGCGAGGTCAGGTGAGTAGGGTGGGTGAGGAAGAAGAGTGATCGAGTGTATGGCCAAAAACTCTCGAGTTCTGAGGGCTGAATGGGCTGGAGCGTTGTCGTGATGAAAAACAACCAGTCACCACTCGTCCACATTTCTGGCCTTTTCTGCCGGATAGCATCCCGCAGACGTTTGAGAACTTCGATGTAGTAAATCTGGTTCACTGTGGAACCTTGGGGGAGGTACTAGTGGTGGACTACGCCCTGAGCATCAAAAAAAACTATCAACATCACTTTCACATTGGAACGAACTTGGCGAGCTTTTTTTGGTCTGGGAGATGTCTCACCCACCCACTGGGATGATTGAACCTTTGTTTCGATATCATAACCGTACACCCAAGATTCATCACCTGTTATGATCTTCGACAAGAAGTTTTCATCATCTTCTGAGCGTTCAAGCAATTCCTGACAAACCTGGACACGATGGGCTTTTTGGTCGTCCGTCATCAGGCATGGAACAAACTTCGCAGCACCGCGGTGCATCTTCAATTTTTCGGTCAAAATCTCGTGACATGATCCAACTGCTATCCCACACTCTTCAGCAAGCTCTCTGATGGTCAGACGTCGATTTGCCCGAACCAGGGTGTTGATTTTGTCCACGTGTGCGTCGTCAGTTGATGTGGAAGGACGTCCAGGACGCTCATCGTCTGCAGTTGACTGACGACCATCTTTATAACGTGCATGCCACTTAAAACATGTCGCACGCTTCATAGTAACATCACCGTAAGCCGTCTTGAGCATATCAAAAGTTTCAGTGGCAGTTTTTCCGAGTTTAACACAAAATTTCACAGCAACTCTTTGCTCGTTCAAGTCACTCATTCTAAAAATCCGCCAAACGAAAATAACACACTTCACAAACAACAGCGTAGCTAATCAACCAATACTGATATTTGCAATCAAAAAACTGCCTTGTAATCAGCGGATCTGTCAGAAGATGGCGACACCAAGCGATTTTGATTGGGACCAACAGGGCCCGCGCAATTCAAACAGTCTACGTATTTTTTGAACAGACCTCGTAGTCTTAAAATGTGTTAATTCAGTTTAAGATTCCGATTGTGTAATTGTTTAAATGCTTTGTATTTGTCTTTCAGCCTGTCTCTCTGCTTGGAGATGAAATAGTTGAATGCTTATTGTGGAGGAAAGGAGCCCTTCTCTATATGTACTGTGCAACTGTAGTGGATAAAAAAAATTTGGACATACATCATTTTCTCCAAGTAAAGGATTAATAATAATATTTATAGTAATTGAGCATTTTTAATAATCCTTATGTTAAAACTGATAGGCTTGGTTATTTAATATTTGTAGCATTATCCTTTTTGTAGTAGTAGACAATTCAGTTGTTTATTATGAGGATTGTTCAATAGAAGCACTTTTGGACTACACAGCTATGAAGGTATCAACTAGACCAGTGCTTCCAACCTTTTTCAAATCGCGACCCCTTTTCTAAAAGTTAAGTAACTCGCACCCCCCTTTTAACAGGGTGGTACATGGCGAAATAAAAAACAACCCTCAAATTATCCTAGCTCGGCGACCCCCAAGTTGGGAACTAGACAATAGAAAGCTATTGTTTATGTCATTGTTCAACTATTAGTGTAGGGTCATGCATATTAGCTGTTTGTTTCTTTCGTAGACTTGTGATAAAGATGTAGACAATTCATCCACAGATAATCTGCGTGTTGTTATTCAATATTTGGCTGCTGAAGGTCATCAGCCAATGGAAATTTTTACAAGAATGAAAGCTGTATATGGCATCCATAGCTACAGGGTGATCCAAAAGTCACGCACATCAGCTATTTTGAAACTTTAATATTTTGAGCATATGTTGCAAAAATACCAGTATACATGTGTTGTGTAAATATTATACCAAATACGGTAGTTTTTTCTAATACCATACTTACTATATACAAATAATACATTAATAATGGAAAAATAAACTAAATTAAAAAAAAAAAATTAAACATACTTCAAAAAATTACAAAAAGGCACTAAAAAGCGAAAAATAAAAGAATTAAAGATTAAATTCAAAGATAATAAAATTACTTATTAATATACCTATATTACTACATACATATTATGATCCCTTTATTCAATTTTAAAGGGACAATTCTTATCAAAACCTGTTACGTATTAATTTCAATAAAATATTATTATATACACTATCTACTGATCTGTTTGAAGTCGGTGCCTAGCCCAAAACGTAAAAACACTTAACGATATAAACAACTTAATTAGTAACTGAATATAATTCTAATGAAATACCTAAATATGTTTTCAATGATCATAGACCGACCAATAAATTTATCAACAACGTTATTCAAAAATTTAATATAACTTGAGACATCTGCCAATGACGTCTGCCTGCATGTGTCTGCCCGTTTGGGTTGCGTTACTCAGAACGAGCTCTCGCTCACGCATTTCGTCGTGTGCACGGGGAGTGGACTTTGCTTATGTACAATACCGATCACGAAACATTCCACACCTCACTTGCACGGAGAGAATGATCGATTAACTCTTCCTGTTATACTTCTCTAATAGCTAAAGCTCTGATGTTTCTAGAAACAGATTAATCTATTTTTGAGATGGGGAGAAAGGTGCTACTACGAAAAGTCGGAGCTACTTTGTAAAGGGGTGTTTGGTGAATATTCTGGTGATTGAAAACTTTCGTCAATGAGGTTGCATCATAAAATTAATTTCGAACTTAATACACCTTGAAATAGATTGTATAAATAACAGTAATTAAAAAAATCATTTGGAAAATGATAGTTTTAAATCCGCATGCCGATTAAAGGAACAACATTGCCACTCATTTTAACCAAGAGGTGTTTGTACGTATGGTAGCGCCTTGCTTTGTGGGATGTGGACAATTTGAAACTCTCTACTACCTTATGAATTAAATTTCTTACAGTTCTCTATGAAACGAAAAAAAGTGAATATGCTATATAAAACTTGACTTTAAAAGCGTTATCCTTTCGCTTGGATACAGAAGCTTATGTTTTCCAAATCTTACAACGCGGACAACTGAATAAGTTCTAGGAGTGAGCAATCAATCAACATTTCCGATAGCGCAATATTGAGGTGGGGAATATTTCGTGATTGGTATAATATCTGTTACTGATTTGGCTTGGCACAGACTTCAAACAGATCAGTAGGTAGTGTATATAATAATATCTTATTGAAATTAATATGTAACAGGTTTTGATAATTGTCACTTTTGAATTATATAAAGGGATCATAATATGTATGTAGTAATATAGGTATATTAATAAGTAATTTTATTATCTTTTGAATTTAATCTTTAATTCTTTTATTTTTCGCTTTTTAGTGCCTTTTCATAGTTTTTTGAAGTAGGTTTAATTTTTATTTTTTTATTTAGTTTATCCTCTATCGTTTTCCCCTGAAACCAGAGTATTTAAAGCAGCCTGGCCCAAATATAAAACTGAACAGATTAGTGAAACTTTAGCAACCTGTCCGATGTTATGGTACAGTGGTGGATGCATGATTGTTTGTTTTCGTGAGATGAACACTGTTAAAAGCATCACTGCGTTTCAGAACGATATATGAGCCACAATGTTTGATGTTCAATGGCAAAGAGCTTGCTAATGCTCACCTATCCCTTCAAACCGGTTCTGTTGTTCAAAGTGGTATTACTCACTCAATTGTCCCATGATGCTACCCGGCCATATGCCTGGGAATTTATAAGGCAGAGCTAGGCACATGAGGCTGTTTCCTGAGTGCTACAGTAAGTGGATTGTATCAGATAGTGTGATTCTGCATTTCTTCCTAGTGAAGCACTGACAACCAGTGTGTCCTGCTGGTGCAGTCCTGCGAGGCACAGAGGGGGTGCGTTTAGGTTTTGGTTTTGACGCTGAAGCATCAGTTTGGTTTTGTCAGGGGTTACGGCTCCCCTCCCCCCAATCTGAGATGCTGATTTGCTAGAAAACTTCGAAGGTGGAACACAAATAAAGGAGGGCGTGACGCCTTCTTATGGCACCCCTATACGGCCTTTGGCTCAGGCGTCCTTTTGTAGTCGTGGTAGTTGTCAGCCAGTGTAGTATTGTGTTTATGTGCTTGTGAAGTGCGGTCAATTTCACTCTGTTTAAACAGCTTAAGTGCCAGTGATTGCATGCTAGCACCATACTGTGAGTGAGACCAAATAGAGAATCTGTGTAAGCTGACAGTTGTAGTGCATTACCGATTTAATGTACGATTTATTGTATTGTTGATTTTGGAATTTACTTTGGGGCTCCAGATTTTATATTTACCTATGATATATTGTACAATTTTAATATAGAAATTAAATGTTTGTTTGATTTGTACACCACATCTGTTCCTTGCCCAAGCAACACCTCCCCTCGCGAGTCTGAAACAACCCGTCCCTACCACGCGTGGGTGTTCTATGCTGGTGGATCCCTCTCTGGTACCCCCACCCACGTGCCACAGGGCACAAATTAATGGTAGATGAAATGCTATGTTCCATCAATATAGTGCTTTTAGTCACATCTCGTAGTCTAAGAAAAAATGGGAAAGTGAAAAATATAAACTCTTGCAATGGTCAGCCATTAGTCCTTACCTAAATCCATTGAAAACCTGATGGGGATAATAATCAGGGCTGTACACAAGAATGGACACCAGTATACCACAAAGCAATCTGCAAGAGAGGCAATCCTAAAGGTATGGGATGAAATACCAACAAACACAGAACAAAATCTAATTATCACCATGAAAAACAGAGTATGCAAAGTACTAAAGAAAAATGGACATTTATTTAATTGGCTACTGAGGTCAATCATGAGAACACCCTATTATTTTGTGACAAGTAAATAAGTTTATTCCAAACTTTGATACAAAATGTTTAAGTTAGCCAAATAGGGGCATATTTAAAATTGGAAATGACTATACAGGGCATTTCTAAATGGAAAGGCAATAATTACATAGTGTGATTCCGTGCATCAATTTGAGCAAAAAGTTCCCTATCGAAAATGTCTAAAACTAAAATTTTAGGGTCAAAAATCGCGTTAAGTCTTTTATGAACAGTCTGTCTCCACCTATCACAATGAACTTTTGTGAAAACTAGCAATTGTTGAGATTAAATGACGTTTTGTGCCAGCTTTTGAGGAAATTCGTGTGACGTTTAGACCGTTAAAATTTGAGTTTTGAGTATTTTGTATAAAAAACTTTAAGTTTGTCATCATGCAAGGGATTATGCTAGTTACTTTAGAGTTCATTACAATGAACATGTACATTTACTTATTCTTTCTGGTGAGCACTGTTACGATTTTGAATGCGTAACTTGGAAACTGCTTGTTGGAATACAACCAAATTTTAACCTTATACACAGTTTTATGTACCCTGTTATTCCTCCAAAATTCATTATTCTAGGCTGTGCAGAACCTGAGTTATTAACTTGTTGATCGTGGTGACTGCATTTTTATTTCTAACGATAAAATTGGTAGAGACTTTACAACACAACAAAGGGAGAACAGAGTTTCCGACTAGTTTCGCCATTTATTCCTGGCTTTACCAAAGACACACAAGAGGACATAGGCCTTTATATACAGAAAATATGGTACAGAATGAGAACATGATTGGATGAAGAAATAACAAATAGTAAATAATATAAAGTGTACAGTGGCGACATTGAAAGGAGAATGGTTGGATAAGGAACCAATAACAGTGAAATTATAAGGAAACCTTGAGAGGAAAATTAATTGAAATATAAAGGAAAAAGTGATGTCATAGCACAAACAAAATTGAAAACGCGGACCTAGAAGAAGACTCATCCGGAGTTAACGTAAACTAAGGTATCAATAAAAATGGAAAGGAAAGTAAATATACAAATTTGAAAATTACAAGATATCGGATAAAGAATTTAAAATTGAATAAATATCAAAAACGGTTTGGCAATTGAGGAGGTGCTCTGGAGAGGAGATCTTAGCTTTAAAGATCTCAATAGCTTCGAGAGTGGCAGTCTTGAATGGGTCGTTGCATAGATGGAGAATGGTCATGATTTCACTTTGCTCTTTGGGGGCATGTCCCGTGCGGGCAAGATGGATCGCGTAGTGTGAATTATTATCTCGTTTTTTGTAGGAGTCCATGTGTTCTTTGAATCGTTTATTGAAATTGCGGGTCGATAGGCCTATGTAGTATTTGTCGCCAAATACACAGTTTAATCGATAAACTCCGGAACGGGAGAAATTGTCGGTGTGTGTCTGGATGGGGGATTAAGAGAGCGAAAGCATGGGGTCGATGAGCGGTAGGAAACTTGGAGGCCGAGTGAGGAGAGGAAGGCGGAAAGGCGGTAAAATTGAGGGCTGATGAATCACAAGGACACCCATTTTTTGGATGGGGATGGTTGAGGAGGTTTAGGGTTGGAGAGGGCAAGTTTTCTTCGTCGGAGAATCCGGGAGAAGGTGGAAGTTGTGTAGCCATTTTTTAAGGCGAGGGCGCGTATAGTTCGGAATTCGGTGGCACAGGAAGAAGGACTGAGGGGTAACTTGAGGGCACAGTCGATGAAGAAACGAAGGGAGGCTTGTTTATTCCCAATTTCGAACTATACGCGCCCTCGCCTTAAAAACAGCACTATGGCCTTACTGAACGATTTTTATTTCTATTCGTATCTCAACGTTCAAATTCAGATCCACGTTGTATTAAAAGAAAATGTTCATTCTGGTCATTGCTTACAGTTGAACACACCTTTTCAGAATCACCCTGTATATATATTAAAGCTATTCTTCTGTTATTATCGCTCCCAGTATTGGTCGGAGCTATCACAATGCTTCTGACAGATCGAAATTTCAACACTATATTTTTTGATCCAGTAGGAGGGGGTGATCCAATTTTATATCAACATTTATTCTGATTTTTTGGGCATCCAGAAGTTTACATTTTAATTCTCCCAAGGTTTGGTATAGTATCTCATATTATTAGTCAACAATCAGGAAAAAAGGAACCTTTCGAAACCCTAGGAATAATTTACGCAATAGCTGCAATTGGTATTTTAGACTTTGTTGTCTGAGCCAACCATATATTTAAAGTAGGTACAGATGTTGACACCCGAGCATATTTTACAGCTGCAACAATAATTATTGCTGTTCCTACAGGCAGTGTTGGGACATATCTAGATAATTATCTTATATGGAAAGTTTTTATCTTTTATCTTATCTAGATCAACTTTCAATTATGTCATCTTTATCTAAGCATAGCTTATCTTATCTATTTCAAAAATTTCTATAAATTTTATAAAGGTTTTAAAAAATTCACTGAAAAAAAACTTTTCTAAAATTGTAAGGATCTGGTTGAACTTAAATAGGTGAGACATGCATCCAGCTCCAGCATATTACATATCCTTGTGAATCTAATTGTTTACTCACACATCAATTGTATGCATGTGTACTAAAATAGGACTGCTCCTTCTGGATGCTTCACTTTTTTTGTCAGCCAGTGTATATCAATTGCCTACTTTAAAATCATCGCTCATGGGCTCATGGCTCTTTCTTTTTAGACAGTCACTGAACTTCACAAGTAATCATGTGACCAGTTGAGAAATTCTTTGAGCTCCGCATAAAAGAGCTAAGTGCGTATAAGAGCCACTTTTCTTTTCCCCAAAATAAGTGTCTTGTCTTTTGCGATTCCGCTTATAAGAGCCTTTTTTCAATTTTCCCGACTGGCCTCTTATAAGTGAAGTCGACTGTATCTCAGAAAATATCTCTTGAAGGCACCTAGTAGTGATGGGTGATATTTTCTAAAATATCGTATTTCGATATATCATATCGCTTGAACAGCCAATAGTAGGCTGTTTGCACCATGCTGTTTTCTGTTACGTTAGGCTGTCCGATATCGATAGACACTTAACGAATGGTGTAAGTCTATCAAACTTACAATCAATATAGAAATAACGGAGCCAATCAGAGTTAACCTGTTAGTGACGTCACTAGTCTTCTGCTCCCCTGCTGCTCCCGTCAGCAGCCATTGTGTTTTCGTTGCTTCGAAGCTCACTCCTCCAGTTCCCGAGGCACTTCTCAAAGCATTAAAACAAATTAAGAAATTATATACAGGTGAGGCATTTATCTTGAGACAACTGAATATCTCTGAAACTAAGCATTGTACGAAAAAATGTCCAAAATCAAAAGTGAATTATTTCGCAGGGGAATTTCATTAGTTAACCCCCCCTCCCCCTTGTGAGGGGGGACTTTGAAATCTTAAATAGGAACCCCTATTTTTAATGGTATATTCAGATTGTACACAATATTCAAGAAATGTTCTATTCTTGGTGTTTTTTCAATTGATCCAACCGTTTAGGAGATAGAGGCCCTGAAAGTGTGGAACTTTTAAAGTTTTGAACCCAATTTTATCGATGAAGACAAAGAGATAGAGAACGGGTCTGCAGACATTCCTATTCTATTTTTTGATGGTCTTTAAGAATCCGAAGTCAGAATTTCAAAAATTCAAAATTTTTTAGTGCACAAGTAAACTTTTGGGGGCAGCAGTCCTATGGAGAGAGAGTCTATGCGTATGTATTGAAAAATATTGGATTTTTGAAATTCTGACTTCGGATTCTTAAAGACTATTAAAAAGTAGAATAGGAATGTCTGTAAGACCCACTCTTTATCTCTTTGTCTTCATCGATAAAATTTGGTTCAAAACTTTAAAAGTTCCACACTTTCAGGGCCTCTATCTCCTAAACGGTTGGATCAATTGAAAAAACACCAAAAATAAAACATTTCTCGAATATTGTATACAATCTGAATATACCATTAAAAATAGGGGTTCCTAAGTGTAAACGTACCGAGCAGCCTCTCTGCGGAACGACTTTTTTTTATGTGTGACATTAACATTAGATTTCCACGATACAAATGCAACGAGCATCCTAACATATTGGAAAAGAGCGTGGCACTAACAGCCTATTATCGCAAAAAATCACGATATATCGATAGTTTGAAAAGTTGGCTAAATAAAGGCTAAATTTTATCTTAATTCGTTAGATAATTTGTTTTTATCTTTATCTAGATTATATTAAATTATATTATCTATTATCTTATCTAGATAAATATTTAATTCTCATCTTTATCTTAATCTAGATATTGTTTATATTTTATCTTGCCCAACACTGCCTACAGGTATTAAAATTTTCAGCTGGCTAGCCACACTGCATGGAGTTCAGCTATCCTTTGAAGCCCCTTTACTATGTTTCCTAGGGTTTACATGTTTATTTACTGTAGGAGATCTAACAGGAATTATTTTATAGCTAACATTCAATTGATATTATGTTACATGATATATATTATGTAGTAACACATTTTCATTATGTCTTATCAATTATATTGACGCAATGGTTGGGAAAGATTATGGAGAAATACATATTCCACTCCTTGTTGAATGATATTGTTTTGGGGTTACATCTGAGACAGATTGGTTGTAAACCAGGTTTGAGCGCTGTGAACTTATTTGAGTTAATATACGATAAAATTTTAGAGGCAAGACTTTATGATGAAGTAATACAGATTGTAAAATTTGACCTTAGAAAAGCTTTTGACTCAGTAAACTTGAAAAAGCTTATTGAGAAGTTGTTGAGTTATAATTTTAATTTTAATCATGACCATTCTCCATCTATGCAACGACCCATTCAAGACTGCCACTCTCGAAGCCATTGAGATCTTTAAAGCTAAAAACTCCTCTCCAGATCACCTCCTCAATTGCCAAACCGTTTTTGATATTTATTCAATTTTAAATTCTTTATCCGATATCTTGTAATTTTTCAAATTTGTATATTTACTTTCCTTTCCATTTTTTATTAATACCTTGGTTTACGTTAACTCCGGATGAGACTTCTTCTAGGTCCGCGTTTTCAATTTTGTTTGTGTTATGACATTTTTTCCTTTAATTTTCCTCATAATTTCATTGGTATTGGTTCCTTATCCAACCATTCTCCTTTCAATGTCGCCACTGTACAATTTATATTATTTACTATTTGTTATTTATTCATCCAATCATGTTCACATTCTGTACCATATTTTCTGTATATAAAGGCTTATGTTCTCTTGTGTGTATCCTTGATAAAGCCGGGAATAAATGGCGAAACTAGTCGGAAACTCTGTTCTCCCTTTGTTGTGTTGTAAACTCTCTACCAATTTTATAATTTTAATTACACTGATATCAGATTGGTCTGTTCATGTATTCAGAACAGGCCGATTCAGTATAATGTAGAAGTAGATAAAGTTGTTTATTGCCTTAACGGTGTTCCACAGGGTTGTCCTTTATCTGGTCATCTTTTCTGCTGGTACATTAATGATATTTTTCAACTAGATTTAGTGGGGGAGCTCTGGGGCTATATGGATGATTTATTTGTTGTATATAGAGGAGTCGGAATGGCTGGACATTGTCTAAATTATTGGTTCGAGAGAGATTTTAAAATTTTAAAATGCTGGGCATCAAAAAATGAATTAGTTTTTAACGAAAAGAAAACGAAGAAATGTGTTTTTTGGGAAAAACGAGGGGAATATGGAATGATAGATATCGTTGGGATTAAAATTGATAATAGATTGCTGTTCTTCGATCAATTACATGAGATCGAGGTTAAGATTTTAAAACTACAATTTTTGGCAAAAAAAATTAGAAAATTTTTAGGCATGAATGACAAAATTTTGTTTGTTAAAAATATGTTGTGCACCTATTTTCACTATTGTGGATGGGTTTGGACCTCTTGTGATAAGTTTAGGATACACAGGGTAAAACTTGTTTTTAACAGGGTGATAAGAATATTGTTCCGACTTTCAAAATTTGATTCCATAACTACTCACTGTAATCATCATGGACTTTTATCTTTTAGTCAATTTATAAAATATATTCAGATTGTTAGAGTAAGTAAATTAATAAGGACGAGAAATATTAATAATTGTTTATGTATGAACTGGTTTAAAGATGATATTACAATGAGAAAGTGTGTAAGGAGCAGATTTAATTGCCCAAAAAATATTTTAAGTGTAACATTTTTCCCTTTAGTGCCATTCAAGAATGGAATCTATTGCCAGACAAGTTAAGAATTTTATGCATCGATTGCAAAGATATAATATGTGGCAACCAATGTAAACATTTTAATAATGGTGTAATTGATTATATTTTAAAATAGTTATATAATTGTATATGTTTTATTGTACATACCACTGTGTGGTGAATAAAGAATAATAATAAGAAGAAGAAGAATATTATTATTATTAAGAGCAGTATTTGCTATTTTAGCCGGAATTATTCACTGATTCTTCCTATTTTTAGGAGTCACAATAAATTAAAAAATACTAAAAATTCAATTCTTTACTATATTTTTAGGAGTTTATTAACATTTCCTAGGATTAAGAGGAATACCACGACGCTATTCTGATTACCTAGATGCATACATCACGTGAAATATTATTTCATCAATTGGCTCAACAATCTCATTTGTTGCTGTTCTATTATTAATTTTTATTTTATGAGAAGCATTAGCATCACATCGAAAGCTAAATTTCCATTAAATCTTCAGTACGAATGAAGTCATAACCTTCCGCCTGCTGATCGCACATATAACCAACTAGCAAAACTTTATAACTAATGGCAACATGAAACCATATTTTATTCCAAGATAGAGCATCACCTCTTATAGAACGACTAAATTTCTTCCATGAACGCTGAGTTGCTTAATGTGCTCATATGGTGTCCCTGTAGTTGCAGATCAGTCTATAGTTTTGAAGAGAGGAAAAGCACTAAAATTCAGAATAAATGAAAATGTTTGTATGGAAAGGTAGATACCTGAGAAATAGGAAAATAGTAAGAGAAATAAATCGTCCTATTGTTTACAGCGATGAAACACGAATCGACTCAAATTTGGCTGTTTGTCCCCCAACTCTGAATAGATTCATCTGCAACTGCAGCGACATCATACAAGCACATTAAGCAACTCAGCGGTCTTCTCGTGGCGTGCCGACAGTACAATTTGATTAGGTGTCTACTTCATGGCTTTACAAGCATTTGAGCATAAGGAAGCATCATTCACTATCTCAGATTCAGCACACACAGGATGACCCAAACTTATCCAGCATAATTGTTTAGGAACACTGTATGGTTCGAATGGAACAAAAAATGTTTTATAAACAGTACATCTAGTTTTGATCGTGTGTCAGATGTCGACGTTTGTCTATTTACTTTTATTACAGTAGCGGCCAAATGTTTAGGACCATCTGATTAATTGTTACGTTTTCATTTATTTATTACTTTGTAACAGTATATAATAATTACATAAATTACAAACTATATATTTGCATCAAGTGCTACCAAAAATAAATTATAATTCAAAAGCAAAATGTTTATTATGAAGCAGGGCATCACTTTTACCACTACCTTCACCGTTTAACGTGGCCATAAGTTTAGGACCAGTAGGGGTTTATTAAAAAAAAAAACTTAATATTTAGTGGGGTAACCATGATTTTTGATTACTGCAGCACATCTTCGATTCATTGAGTCCACCAAAGTTACACAACGTTCAAAGGAAATTTCTTACCAGCTTCTTTTGCAGCTTGAAATAACTGTACTTTATTGTTGAATTTTTTCAACTTTATTTTTTGTTTCACATCATTTCATAGCATCTCAATTGGGTTAAGATCTGGGGATTGGGAAGGCCATTTCATATCATTAATATAGTTATTTTAAACCACTCTGTAATGAGATTACTGGAATGTTTAGGGTCATTGTCTTGTTGAAATGTCCACTTCAGAGGCAAATTGTCATCAACGTAAGGCAACATGGTATTTTCAAGAATATATTTATAAACATGGCGATCCATTATCCCGTGAATTAACTTCAGAGGTCCTGTTCCTCATCGAGAAAAACACCCCCACACCATTATGTTACTACCTCCAAACTAGACAGTAGGCTTGATACAGCAAGGATCAAATTCTTCTCCTTTTCTGCGCCTTACATACATTCTACCATCACTACCAAACAAATTAATCTTGGTTTCATCAGAAAAAAGTACGTTTTGCTATTGTTGAGGTGTCCAGTTGACATGAGCACTAGCAAATTCCAATCTAGCTTTTCTGTTTTTGAGAGACACTAATGGTTTCTTCCATGCTACTCTGCTGAAGAGGTTTGAATATTGAATGGTTTGAATTTAAACTGGTTCAATCGCCGTCTGATGGTTCTAGTGCTTACAGATGCCAATTTCAAGCTCCGTATAGTAGTGTTGATATCTTTGGCAGTCCGATGACGATCATTTGCTGACAAACTGTTGATGTGACGGTCCGTTCTTTCATCAGTTTTTCGAGGTCTGCCACTTTTTGGTCGGTCTTTGAAATCTTTTGTCTCATTGTAGAGTTGGGAAGCACGTATGCATGACGTTTTGCTGCAGCCTAACTGTTTTGCAATTACCAAATAGCTTAAACTGTCTCAACTGTCTTACTCGCAACAGAGTTTCAGGCGTAATATTCTTTGCTTTTCCCATCTTTAAAAGTTCAAATATACATTAAAATAAATACATACATATTAAAGAAGTGATTTATTATTACATTCACAGTAATTTAAAACTTACATATACATTGAGTTCATTTGTGTTCGACTTCTTTTACTTGGTCCTAAACTTTTGTCAACTTAACAAACTGGATCAGACCCATTTTTATAAGGAAAACTTGTTCGCATATATCGAATGTAACACTGTTTGACAGGGGTGGCAACTAGTAATTGTATTTTAGAAATTTTATAAATCTTTTAATTTTTAACTAATTTTATTCACTATAATGACGTAAAAAGTGAATTGTTTTTATGTGGTCCTAAACATTTGGCCGCCACTGTATATGTACGAAGAAACCTCCGATTGCAATTGGATGGGTGCCCGGCCCACTTTGGTAGAGGAGTACAAGACTGGTTGAATGTCAATTATCAGGACAGATGTATCAGAGTTGATCCAGTGCCTTGGCCTCCTAGGTCACCGGACCTCACCCCATTAGATTCTTTTCTGTGGGGAACATTGAAGGAATTCACCCACCACCAGAGATGAGCTCATTGCATCCTTTCAAGCTTGTAGTCGAGCAATTACACCCGATCATATTGTGGCAGCTACCAGCTCAGTTGTCCGAAGATGTAACCAGTGCATTGGAGCTGGGGGCAACCATTTTGAGGGGCTTCCTCGACATTGATTTGTTACTTTCTTCTTATTCCATGTATCATTTTAGTTTTGTTTTGTAGTTCAGTGTGTTGTACTGTCAGTAAGCAGAATAAAAGTGATCTGCACCAGAGATCCTTAATACTAACAAGATATGACAACCATTTGTTTTTTGACGTGATGCACAGATTTGGTTGCGCATATGTATTTTATCCTTCGACACCAGATGGCAGCCTCATTTATGACGTCATCGTGACGTCACGGCCAATTTTATGTCAAACTATTTTCATTTTACAAATCTGACTTTTAGTTTCGGTTTGATAATGGAAGTGTTAGACCAAGAGCACATGTCATTTTTTCCTGGATAGGCTTATAAATGCAAGCTGAATTTAAAAATGGCCAAAAATCAACGATGTGCCGCGAGATATTGTTTAAAAACATGTTTTGTATTGTTCAAAGTCTATCAGCACAAAAACACTAAATTCTTAAAAAAAAATTTACAATTAGTGTAGTGGATATCTGTTGTTCATTTTAAAAATTTGTTGGTTTCTTTTTAATTTTCAATTTAAGATATTCCAAATTGTAAAAATGAAGTTAAATTATTTCAGAGATTTTCATATTTTAGTTATATATAATAAAAACCATAAGAAATAATAACTTTATGTAATTTTAAGTATTATAAAATAATTTCATCATTAACTTTATTATTTCTCTGTATACATGTGTATTATATAATTACACTTCCGTTTCTAAAATGAATATGCTTGTAAATAATGTGTATTTATTAAATGTATCCATTTTATTTCCTAAGTTTGGCTTTCTTATTTAATCTAACAATAACACGAATAAATTTCCAACATTTTCTTTATTAATTCAATTCTTTATTTCAATGACAACATTAAATAAATCAAAATTTGAAAGTAAACAGCTTATGAATGCAATTTACGTCACTAAGCTATAAAACTGCGAAAAGAAGTGATGTAATTTATGCATGTTACGTAATGACGATACTTTTGCTTTTTCCTATTACACCAGAGGCCACTGCTATCATGGAATTACAAATGCAGCATGGGAAAATGTGTTAACGTCATATCTCATTAGTATTAAGGATCTCTGATCTGCACTCTCAAGTGTTTTATTTATTTGCTTTAACAACTCTACAAGAAAATAGACAAACATCGATACTAGATATAATGTTTATAGGACATTTTTTGTTCCATTTGAACCATACAATGTTCCTAAAACAATTATGCTGGATAAGTTTGGTCACCCTGTATATTCCATAAGTTTCAGTATTCTGAGTGAAAATCTAAACATCACTACTTAACCAGATGCTGACTTTCTGTTGTTCTGGACAGGTTAACCTTGCTATGAAGGAGCATGTACAGGCAAGGATAAGGCCTTGTGCATGCCCGGCTGAAATAGTCTCTAGAATTTATTTAATTATAGTAGAACCCGCGTAATACGATTCTATAGGGACTGTAGGAAAATAACCTATTAAGCAGGAAAACATCTTAGGCAGGAAGATCTAATATATGCAAAACACATATTACTCTTTCATTTTTTTTTTTATTACTCTAAACCATAGAACCATTGTTATACATAATTAGAAATTGTAATTATACTTTAACCATGTATTTTGTCATTGGTATAAACGTAAATATATATAGCATCAAAGTGAGAGGGGCTTTATTAAATATCTTTTCATGGCTATCATGCTGGTTTCCACGCTGTCGCTATTAAAGTTGCATGCCTTCAACAAGCTGAATGAAGTAATTAATTTTAAAATGTTTACATAAGATTGCATGAAGAATATCCAAATCCTGTAGCAAGCAATTGTCATGTCTTTAGAAATTCTACCTACATTAATACAATGATCTCGGGAAATGTACTTGCTCCTTCATAGCAAGTTTATCCTGTCCCGAACTACAGTAGAGAATGAATATTAAAAAGGTTTTTATTATTATAATTTTTTATAGTTCATTTATAAATAAGGAGAATTATTTAACGTAAATCTTAAATGTTTCTCTGATAATCGAGGTCACAACCGGTTTAGTGTCAAACGCCCATATGAGCACTTGCATAATAATGAATTGGCAAAAATAGTTATCAGAGACCATGCTGAGATTTCCTTTCATAGAGATGAATATTTTATTATCTAATCAAAACCTACCTTTTTTAAAAATAATTATAAATAAATTCTGGAGTTAATGCTCTAAGCATAAGGTAAAGATATTAATGGAATATCTGGAACCAGTGACTACACGTATCATGCTCATTACCTCCATCAATATGGGACAGTATGGCTGTCTCGTAGTATCCTAAAAAGTACTCTTGGACAATGCTAATACTTGCTTGAAATTTGTTATGAGACTTAAAGCTTTTAATAGCAAGTGATTATTAAGAAACAGAGATATTTTAAGATTGAAAATTTACTTAATTTGTTTATTTACAGTGTTTACATAGCGGTATCAATTACTTAGATAAAATGGTTAATGTTAAGAAACCTCTTCGTGTACCAAGAGCATTGGTGACGTGTAATGATGAAGACACTTATTTTTTATTGAGTGAAGGTAAATAGTCAATCTAATATTTAATTACATTATCAAACGTTATTCTTTCTTCTCTAATTTTAAAACTTCTTTCTTTTAAAAGGTATATACAATGATACAACACTTTTAGGACTAATGTACTGTGGTGAAATGTGCTATTGGTTTTGCAAACACTATGCACCTGACAAAACAAGCGTGGAGAAGTCATCAATACTGAATTTAGGGAAGAATTTTCTTCAGCGTTACATCAAAGCCAGTGAAGGTCCTTTAAAAGGCAAAGGATGGAACACAAAAAAGGCTAAAGAGCTTTTGGGTCACATGAATACTTTTATTTGAAAAAACGACATTAAATAAGTTTATTAATAATGGTATTAAAAAACATTTTACAATTTACATATATAAAATTTTGGTCCTCTGATTGTAATATAATGGTACAAGTTTTTCTTAATGCTTGGACGACGACGACGATCGTTGTTCATATCGACTCACTGTGGACATTCCTTCAACAAATTTTGTTTTGAATAAGACATTTGCATTATTAAACATGCCATCTTTCAGGGATACAACAATGAACTGTAAAAAATAAAATATAGAAATTATGCATTTCAATATAATTTTTTTTTATTATTTGTATTTATAAAGAAAATTAATATGAAAATAAATTTATCAAGGTTTTAATCTCTTAAACTAATGGAATAGATCTTTTCCACAATACTTGAGCACAAACTGGTGTCAGATATGAGAACTACACCCTGAGGAAAACAAAACAGGGCTGCAATGAGGTTTCTATGAAAACTGATACAAAATGCCAATTAATTGTTCGGTTTAAATTGGAAAGGGAAAAATCCAAATCTCATTTCATCATTTTCCAAAAAATGAAGAGCTATAAAAATTAGAAGAGAAAATTTCATTCTAGAAGAAAAGGACGAGACACAAAAACTCTTCATTTTGATTTTTTTTTTTATTTCATTCCAGAGTTATAGGAGCACTCCGCTGATAATAGACACTTTTCATTGCTCTGAGTAATTGTCTCGTGTATTGTAAACTCTGCCTGTAAGAGTAAATTTTCGATTTCCCGACTTTCCTCTTATAGGCAGTTTCGACTGTATTTCTGAATTATCATTCTAATTCTTTTTTACAATTTCTTGTGTGTTATCCTATTGCACTCTTTTCACTGTCCTGTTATCTTCCATTGGTCTTCATTCTTGTCTTATCCCAGCATGTTTTTCCTTGCATTTTGTTCTCACTACTGCACCTTTTTTCCACCCATCCCATTGGCCTTGTTCTATCCCAGCATATATTCTATTTCTAGGCTTCTCACTGTGCTACCTCAAAGCAAAAATGTCTTATCTGCAAATCTGTTGAATACGAGTTCTGGTTGTTCTCTACAGTTTAAAAATGATATATATACTAATATCTAACAAGAAATTGTTGTAAATGCATAATTCCAGTTCTTTATAAAAAAAAAAATGTTTTATCTATGTCCATTGCAGTTACAACATTTTTACATGAAGGAAAGAGGGAAATTGCTGTAGCGGAGAATGAAATTAGTGGTTTACTAGAATGTTATGGTAAGTGAATTAAAGTTTAACGTTTCCTATACCCAAAACGGTATGTATATGTAATTAAATCAATGCAGATGTAGTTAATTTCATGTGTTCAGCTGAAATTATTAGGCCTAACATTTCAGCATGGCTTCTGGCTAAAACGTAACATCGATATTAAGAAAGTAATTATGTATACATAATGAGCTGTTATTACTTGAAAATTTGTTTCCTTTCTTTTTGGCGGGCTAGGGCGTAGGCTTTCTAGTTCTCGAGTCTGCCTGGCCGTGGGTTCGAATCCCGCTGTGGGCGTGGATGTGTGTGTTTGTTGCGGGCTGCGTACAGATTTAACTTGTCGACGCCTAAATTTCTAGAACCCCCCCCCTCCCCTTTTTTTTGTATCTGAAGATGAGGAAGAAGCAGACAAGAATGGGAACTTGATCTCAAGCGAATCAACTGTTGGAGAGATTTTGGAAGTAGAACCCTCAGCCGATAGCGTACTTAACGCTATTAACATAGCCCAAGCAATTTCTTATTCTCTTCAAGACGATACTGTTAAGGAATCCTCCGAGAGGTCTTTTCTAATGGCGATTCAGATTATGACCCCGATCATCCGACCAATGAAGATTACTCAGGTGATGAAGAGAGATATGAAGAACTGGTACAGAATACTTCTGAAAACCAAAACGGGGTCAAAGAAGCCGATATTGTGAAAAAGAAAACACGAAGTAGGAAACATGTACAAGATCCAGAGAACTGGGAAGTAAATAGAAAAAGTAACGCTTATAATGCTGGAAAAGAAAGAAAATACAGAACAAACAGGTCCAGGGTAATTCAAGGACACTGCAAACCAAAGGGTCAACGTGCGGCATCATTTCTCCGCCATCGGCGGCATATAATAAAACTAAAGACGACGATGTACAGTTTGTAAAGGAGCACATAAATTCCTTTCCAAAAATTGAGAGCCATTACTGTAGAGCCAAAATTAACAGAATATCACGACCCTAATTAGACAGTGGCCGAAATGTACAGTTTGTACAAGTCTGCAAGACAGCTGTCAGTTTGGCAATATACTGCAAAATTTTCAACGAAAACTTCAATCTTGGTTTTCACGTGCCTACAAAGGATGCCTGCAACACTTGCAAGGTGCTGCCACGACCTCTGACCTTAGAAGATGCCACATTAATGGAAGATCACGAAAGAAATAGGGCAGGGAGGAAAAAAATCGCGATAAAGTTGACAACGCCGCGGGAAAGGTCACTGCTCTTTTTGACCTCCAACAAGTAATGACGTGCCCAAACAGGTGCTGCTTACTACCTACGAAAACTTTGTGTGTTCAACCTCACAATTTGGAGCTAACGACTATGAATGGGATATGTTTTACATGGAACGAATGCGATGGGAACCGCGGAGGCAACGAGATAGCCATGTGCCTGTGGAAATATCTTTCGGAAAAGGATGAACAGAAAGTTTTGCACATTGTTCTGTACAGTGATACATGTGGAGGACAAACACGCAATCGTATCATCTGCACGGCTTTGATTGTTTCTCAACAAGTCTAAGCATATAAAGCTTATTGAACAAAAGTACTTTGAGTCGGGACATAGTCAGAGCGAATGCGACTCAATGCATTCTGCGATCGAGAGAACCTTCAGGAGGAAGAACTTATACCTGCCGAGCGATTACTATCAATGCATGGTAGATGCAAACAGAAAAAATCCTTATATCGTTGTGGAACTAAGCCACTTGGATTTCAAAGACTTTGCCCCCGCCAATGCTGAACTGATGAAAGTGAATTGAAGTTATTCAGGCTATACACCACATCAAGTACACGAAAACTGCCGATGAAAGTGCTGCAGCATGGGATGACCTCATTCCTAACAATCGAGCCAACTTCCTTCGATCAGGCAGAGTCCCGATACCACAACAGTCGATGCCTCGTGAAACCACTCACGTGTCAGTAATGTTTTAGCAGACAGCATTACTTCATACATAAAGCAAAGAAAAGGGCGACCCTGAGATCTAGCTCAACACAATGTGGGAAGTGCCTACATAGAAAAACTTCCAATTTCGAAGGAGAAAAAGGCAGATCTATTGAAATTATGCCAGTTTCTCCCTTTAGGTTGCCGAAAGTTTTATGAGGATCTTCCCCTTCCATCTCGATGATTGTCAAGGTGCTGAAAACTAACATTTTCGTTATGGACAGTTCTATGATCATTTTCCAATCCTGTAAAAATTGCTTTCATTATGTTCATTAAAATAAAAATTGAAAAGTTTTCTCAATCGGACAAAAATCGTGCAGAAAATAATTCAAAGACGCAAAACGTTATTTGCAGATACGACAATACATAGTACACAACCAAGAAAATTAGCTAACACTATTATACTTAAGGCAAAAATGTCGTAACTAGCGTTTTTTGGCCTTTTATGACATTTCTAAACATTGTACATTTACCCTTGAAATTAACAGAAATAATAAGAACTTTACGATAGCATCCTTATAAGTCAAGGTACCCATACATTTTTCAAAATTAGTCGAACACAAAAGTATCAATTACCAAAAATCCTACTTACGTAGATACAACATTTTTGCTTTGAGGTAGCGAGTGGTTCTCTTCTGTTCTCACTAACCAATACTTTTTTTCCTCCCTCCCCACCCCTTACTTTGTTTTTATAGGGAGTGCACGTGTGACGTCAATCCTGGGTGTCTTCAGTCACGTGACTCGAATTGGTTCCAAACAAGTCTTCTCGCTCCAGGATTTAATGTTTGCTCCAACATAGAAATGGAATAAAATCGCTTTGCATAAACCCAAAGTTTATAATACTTATAAGATGTGAAATTGTTGAGTTCTTCACTGCTCAAGAAGGAGCCAAAACAGCGATTTACATATCTATTGTTTTCCAAAAGAAAGAAAGATCTCCGAGCGATGGGAATCTTTTGTTAGGTGATTAAAGTGATTATAAAGCATTCTAATATTTATGTATAATTTATATAATGGTATTAAATGTCATTTCTGCTGACTGCCAGTTTCAACGTTACTATTACGTATATTGCGTGGTAAGACGACTTCTAATGCCCCTATTATCACTTTCACTCTTTGCTTTGACAAAGGATAGCCTCTATTCGAAATGTCAGCATTTTTCAGGGTCTTACCACCCTATGTTAAATTTTGATTTTTTATTTCAGTAGAAAGTAGTTTAGTTTGCTCTACCAATTTTAAGTCTCCAGACTTATGGTCTCATCTACATACAAAACTGAAGTTACTGAAATCTGAAAAGTTACAGAAATGTACAGCATTTGCGCACATATGCACACCCTTCCTAGAGTTGTTTTTCTCCTGGCGTAACACGGCTGATCGCCAACAGATGGCGAATCGTCGCACGCATGCTCAGTTTGTTATCCCGTAAAAAGGACTATTGCTCAATGACAAACACCTGTTTTGATTGCTTAAAATCATCAAGTACCGGGTGATTCAGTCAATTTCTGACCATATCACTCGAATGACGTGCATTAGGGATAAACAACTGAAAGAATATGAGCGCCATATCGAATTTCTAAATAGTTGGAGTTTGTATTGTTGCAACGGCGCTGCATGAAAATCGTATTGTTGAAAAATGGCACCCGCTTTATCAACAGAGCAGAAATGTAAGGTTGTCGAATGGTATTTCGAGACAAAATCACCTGTAACAGTGCAAAGAAAGTTCTGGAAGGAGTATGAGTGTCGAGACGCACCAGGCAGGCAGGCAGGCAAGCAATCATGGATTTTGTCAAGCAATTTCGTGCCACTGGATGTGTTAAAGGCAAGAAAAAAGGCGGGAGTGAAGCTAGTGTTCGAACGGCCGAAGTTGTCGAAAATGTTCGCACAAGGTTGGTCGATTCCCCTACCAAAAAATCTGTTCGCCGCCTATCTATTGAAAAAGGGCTGTCGTATACCACGACGTGGCGAATTTTGAGAAAGGATTTACACCTGTTCCCGTATAAGATCCATGTTTATCAGGAGTTAACAGACACTGGAAGACAGAAGCGACAATTTGCGATGGAGTTTGGAGCAGAAATGGAAACCAATCAGGACATTGTGGACAACCCATGTGATTTTTATCTCTGGGGGTTCCTTAAAGACAGTGTGTTCACTACAGCACCAAGAACCCTAGACCAGCTGCGACAAAGCATCGTCGACTGCTGCACCCTTGTGGATGCAGAAATCCTGGATAGAGTTATGAACAACTTCACCATTCGGCTGCGAGCAGTTCAAAACGTTCATGGTGGCCACATTGAGGATATCATCAAGACTTTTCCACAGGAATAAAAACTCCGAACTGCCTAAAATATCATACTGAAATGCTAAGTTTGTAAACATTAATGGGTCAATAAATCATAGTACTGAAATGGTCAGAAATTGACTGAATCATCCTGTAGAACGGTTCTTCCTCATAATATTGCTTTTGAAGGGTTTACAAATACAACTGGAAGCTTTTATTCTCAAACTGAATAATGTGGGCACATTTTGTGTTACTGCCATAAGATAAAAATAGGTGAATGTTTTTAAGGTAATCTAGAAACATTGTCATACAAAAATTTATTTTAAAATTACGGTTACTATGAATAGTTAAAGGACAACGTTATGGTCATATATTAACCTATTAATAACATCGTGGCATATTTAAAATATTTTAACTCGAAAAACGAAAATAACAAGCATGATATGAAATAAAGAGGCATCCCTCTTGGGTGAGACCGTTAGTCCATTGGACTCATCAGTAGCAGACAAGACGAGAAAAGACAGGCCCTGGCATGGAAAATCATTTGTCCGAATAACAATGTAATATTCATTGTTCCCACCTTGGATTTTAACAATCAGTTTTTTTTACATTTGCTGAAAACAATAAAGGTTGGAATGTTGGTCCTTTTTATTACTATGGTGAGGTGACTTTTCGGCACCAGAGCCTCGTTTATTACATTGATGACGCTTCCATAACAAAATGGCCAGCGAGACGGTAGTGCACAAGCGCTGTTTTTTATATTGAAACTTAGCAAAGGCACCTGGCGTTGCCCGGGATAATTACAGTTGTAGGTAAAGAGAACAGCATGAAGGAGTTAAATAATAATCCATTGTTGCACTCTGCTCTCGAAGTCTTGAAACAAATCTTGACCATCCATCTTCACCACTGGGGAACATCACTGGATACTTTAGACCCATCTTTCCTTTGAAGTTTCCCCTGCCCAAAATGTAGAAGCTTTTGGAAGAACTAGGAGACCAAAAAATCGACTTGAGCACAAAAAGTTGGCACAGATGCACATTTCGATCACAAGATGATCATCAGTCTGTGCACCAAACTTTTTCTGATCAATACTTGTTCTTTTTCTTTCCTCTCCAAACACACAAATTTTTGCCAGTCGTCTGGACGTTTGTTAGGGAGCTCAAGGCAGACACGTTTAACTCCTTAGCCTCCTCGATAAACACTGCCTTATCTATGTCCCGTCATTGCATCATCATTTTATGCTCATAGTTATTAATTCTTGGAAACCAACATTCAATCATCGCATCATCACCATCTCGGTTTCCAAAACATACACATTCACACAGATTATAGTCAAAATGTATCAGGGATTTTTTAGGAAATGTTTGGTTCTGCTATGCTACCAAATCAGCTAGGTGATATCCCTGGTGTTGCTTGGACTCTTTGTTTGAAAAATTTTCAGTATCTGAATGTGAATATGCAGTAAAAATGAACACATGAAAACACTTAGAAAAAATACAGTAAAAATTCATAATGAAAGTTCTAAAAAAATTTGGCGTTATTTTGTGACATTCTTTGTCAGTGGGTGTCACATGAGCCCGATGGGAACCGGACTACAATTCCTTGTTGTATTTAATAATTTAAGCAAATATTTAATTTTTTGTTTCTGGGGTGAATTTTCTAGTTGCAATCATTCGTTATAGATTTGTTTTATTTATCTGGTGCTATTAATTAAGAGGAGTTTTAAACGTTTATTAAGCTTGGGTTTATTTATTCCGTTTTGTAGTTGGTGATCACTATTGCGCTGAATTGTTGTTGCAACAGCGGCCATAATTGTTGGGGAGCTGGCATTGTTTTCTCGGATGAGATTTCTGAGATGTCAGTCTCCCAACGAGCCATTGTTAGAATTTTTGCCCAGTTACATGTTAAATATCACAGGTCAACACACATGTCGGTGCCGGCGATTTTTCAAGTGTTCTTAGGTAATTTTAGGGTGTAGAATTCAAAAATAACTTCATATTTGTTCTATCACGTATAGTTTTCGAGATATCAACGTCACACAATACAGAAATAGCAGTCATCAATATGGTTTCTGGGTTCCCTCCAAACCAGTGGCACACCAAATTTCAGACTTCTCCTTTGCCCATTGCCATAAGTGTTCCGTACAAATTTTACACACAACCGAGCTTAACGCCAAAGTATCCAAGGTACGCTCTTTTTAGATAATTATGGCGCTGATTATCATGGCGTTTTTATAGTAAAATCCATGGCCATCTATCAGGAAAAAAACGCCACGAACTTTTTCCCAGACCTATTATATTAATGTCGCACCTCTGTACCATAAATAGTAAAAGCGCATTATATTAGTGGTGCTGTATCTCAAAAACTATAGCTGATAGAAACTGTTTTCTTATTTGGAATCAACACATCAAATGTAATCAAAATCAATTCTAGCATTTCACCAGAATATTTTTTGTTGCTTAACGTTTTGGTTCTGGGCGAGACTGTGTGTCATGTAGGCTATAGCCGATGTCGAGTATTCAAAATGCTACTGATAAGCCTACTGCAATCATGCATAATTCATACAGTCAAACCCGAATAACTCAAACGATATTCTAAGTCCCATCCCCAAAGCATTTTGAAAATTCAACAGAAAATTCAGTTATTAACTCAAACAAATTTTTTAATAAATCCCCGATAACTCAAAGAAAGTAATGGAAATTCAAGAAAAAAGTGAATTCTCTGTAAAATTTCAAATATAAAACATCTATACATACATAAATGTCATCAGATGAAAAATAAATGGGCTAAAATTGCCAAGAGATACCTTTCGAAAATTTTTAAAAACCGGAAGTAGAATTCGGAAGCCATGCCAAAACAGCATTGGAATTGATTTCGTGTTGGACTGGGTCCCTACTGTATTTGCATATGGATCTCATTAAAACTAATCAAATTCATAGAAATATTATGAGTATCATGTAATCTTTGTAGTGGTCATGTAGCCTACTGGTTAATTCCAAAACCTGGTAAGTCAAAATTTTTATGTGGTCCGCTGATGATTTGAGTTATCAGGGTTCGACTGTAATAACTTACATCAAGAATGAAGCATCCTTGCAATTATGCATAATTCTTCTAAAAGTTAATTAAAAGTGGAATTTTTAAACTATTACTGTCCCAGCGACGTGTTGACTTTCTCAAATACTGACTCGATGGAACAAGAGAACGGGCAGAGCCCTGCGCCATATAAAGTAGTTCGTTATTGAGATAGAATGTTTTCCGGACAATGTAGATGACTGCTTGGGTGAGCTTGTTCTATTTGTGTCCTTGTGCAGAACTGTTGAAGACAATGTGTAATAAAGCGCCCCTTGTTATAAACTTGTCAAGGGTAGTTTGCTAGAGCAGAAAAGTGTGCAATCCTAGACGGATGTTAACTGATTATGGGCCCTCCATATTAAAGTGACGCTTGTGTACAGTAGAACCTCCGTAGAGCGAACGTTGATATAGCGAAATTCTCCTGTGGTCCCAGCAAAAATCCTATTGATTTAATGCTTTTTCAATCTCCATATAGCGAAATCTTTATAGCGTAATTATCCCTATAACGTAAGGATTTTTCGGTCCAGACAATAAACTTTGAGGTATATTTTAGCTCTTTATTGCGAAATTTGGTTCCCTCACTTTGCATGACCGGACAACCAACGAACGAAATCATCGCAAACGAAGTTAAAAACAAGTTCTTACCAGTCAGCTGCGGCTATGGCATTAGGCTTATTTATCAGCAAAATTACGAAGAGATCTCGAGAACAACATTATTGCACCAAACTACCCATGATGCACTGCACAAGAATAATGGTGGCCTGCTGAGGAGCTTAAATGTGCAAGCATGTTAAAAATTTATTCTCTATGAGAATCGGTACGAGAACTACTATAAACGAGAATTTTTATATTAAAAACTTTAATATTTGTTCAAATTTATTTTATTGAAAGTTTATGCCCATAAACATTTTTGTGAAATGTAATTTTACCGAGGCCGACGAAAAAACACTCGTCGGCCTTAATATACCCGCTTATGGATATGTTCTATCGGTATTTTTCCGTAAAATACGTATTACATTATTATTTTGACCCGTTCTGATTTCAAATTTTAATTATTTCAGGAAAAATAATCGCGATCCAAACAAAATTTTCAGCAATGGCGGCCTAGATGACTTTAGATAGGCAGCGATGTCAAGTATCGAAAAAGTTTTGTTCTTAATATTAAGAAGCATTCAAATTAATATAAAACACTAAATGTTTTATATATAAATATTAAATTTAAAATATATACATATATAAATGCTATTATCAGCAATTGATACATCAAAGTTATGCAAATTTTAACACCACCTCCATGCAACGAAATATCTATATAGCGAAATGATTTTGCCGGTCCGTTGAGTTTCGCTGTACGGAGGTTCTACTGTATAAAGCAAAGTGCAAGAACTTACTTAAGTGATGCTGTATAGAGACTTGTTTGTTAGGATTAAGCTGTCATTGATTTAATAAGTTTTTTTATGTTTGAGACAGGTTCTGAGGCTCAGGTAGGCAATATCCGCACTGTCACAAACGCCAGTTAAGGGTGTGGTTGTTCGGTCCGTGGTGCCTACGCTACTCTCCCCGGTTGTAAGCACCGACATAAGTGCAAATCGTGCATAAAGGCAGGTGAATACCTAGCTGTGCTCAGTGGGTGGGAACAGTAGGGAACCGTAGTTGTGCGAGCTTGGCAGTAAGCATATCCCTGGGGTAACAGTGGTCCTCCCCTGCATGTAAAAGGACCACGTGATGTGATGGTACATTGCACATTGTTTAGTAGGAGTACATTCTCTGTGTCATAGTTCACAAAGCAAACACCACGTGAGTGAATGTCCTCCCCTCATATGGTTACAGGTGTAATGCCAGTTTTGCCTGTGGGTTATAACTTTGAGCAGTATCTCAGAGCCTTCTCGGAGAAACTATGATGTGTTTTGCTCGGATACATTGTTAATATTGTAAGAGTGTATCGGTATTTGGTTGACTGGAAATTTTGCTATTTTTTTAGTTGATAAGTTTCCTTTATGGTCTCGAGGAGCCCCTCTTAGATATTTAGAGGTAATGATTAATTATTGATTCATTGGCGACATAGTTGCGGTGATGCTTGCGTGAACTGATTTCTTTGAATCCGAGTAGTACATAAAGATTAGAAATTGCCTGTCTGGCTCTGTTTCAATGTCCTCCCTCGTTTTCAGGCCTGAACTCCTGACGAACGCCCCTTTTGACAATAATTTGCACATTTGATTGCTCGTTTTAGAGTAAGGGGGGAGTCATCACATTTGGTGCCTGATAACCCGGGAATCTCTGGATTATCGAGGGAGCACATTGTTTCAAGTCTTTTGCGGTTCTAGCGCAGGTAAAGGGGGTTCTATTCCAGTGTTTAAGTTACACGTATAAGGTGTGGTGACTATTGATTAAGGAGGTTTTCTATTGTGAATATGCCTGGAGACCAAGGGAATGCTGGAGCGATGAATACGCCTGAACTGGCTGGGTATACCGGGGCGATTCCCACATTCGCTGGAAAGGATGGTGGCATTAGCTTCACCGCCTCTCTGGTGAGTGTGGATGATATGACCGAGACAGCACACTGGACCCTGAAAGTCAAGCTCACTGTTATCAAGGCAAAGCTTAACGGCACTGCTGCCAGGCGTGCCGCTGAGCATAAGCTTTCGATACTGAACACTATGCTCGGTTGCATGCACGCCTGGAACAGGTTTTCAGTCGGGTCAAGCTCAATCGGGATTTCTCGAAGGAGCTCCTATAACTCCATACAGCGCCCTACAGAGTCAGTATCAGCGTTCGTTGATCAGCTGGAAATTGCCATGGAGCGGTTCATAGGGGCTCATCCCAAGAGATGTCATGCTAATGCAGTGCTTTAACAATATCTGCTTTTCCCTGATTGACTCGGAGGCCTGCAGGCAGATCTCAAATACTCCCTAGCATCCGGTGGACATGACTATCCATGGTGTGGATGGTAGGTGTCTGTCCATTGACCAAGGGGTCACCCTGGAGGTTAGCATCCAAGGCCGTCATATAGGGGACCAAACGTTTATGATTCATTCATTAAAGGACAACTCTACGGTCACATACAACTTTACTTAAATCGAAAGATTAACCTATTAATAACATCATAGCATATTTAATTTTTTAAAATTCGAATCCTAAATGTGTGAAAAACGAAAATTCCAAGCGCGATTTGAAATCGGGGGCATCCATCTTGGGTGGAGGCGTGACGTAGTACGAGGATTGCTCTCAGTAAGCTTTGCAGTGAAGCTTTAACATTCACTATAGATCTACATTCACTCAGTACTGCGTTCACTACAATTTTCACAATGTTTGGACATGAAAGCAGTGATTCAGATATTAGTTTTAAGACTAACGAAGATATGGAGGCTTATTTTAACAACTCTCTATATAATGAATTGGACAACGATTCGGAGAACCTTGTGGGTGATTTGGATGTTTAGGCGTGAAACCATATAGTTTAGAACCGCGATCACTCGTCATTAGACGAGGAATACAGTGTCGCCGAATCGACGGAAAATGTATCACCCGCAACAAACTGTTAAGTATAATTAATACGTATGTTGATTAACTTGAGAATAAAATAAAACTCTTTTTCCACAACGAAAAAAAGTTTTATTTTTCGTTGTGGAAAAAGAGTTTTATTTTATTCTCAAGTTAATCATCTGCATTATCCACATAAGATTTCTAGACAATTTAATACGTATGTTATTTAAATGTGAACAATTTCATGATGTTAATTTTTAAATTAGGTATCAGTGCACTATATGTGAAGATATGCCGACATCACAAGTGCGAACGTATGCTGTTGTGATTAAGCCGAGATCGATCAGCATATGCCCAGTGGTTCGGAGTGCATCACCGAAAATTCCGTCTTTTCAAAAATCTGCGTGGATTACGATATACCAACAAACTAATTTATCCATTAGATTTGGGTGCACCTGGGAAGAAATAAAAGAAAAGTTCTTCCCCGTTGCGTTGTGACAGCCATTCGAAAAAATCTTTCCTTCACAAGAACATTGTGGTTTCAAATACTGTAAAATTTTATTAAAACTAATTAAAATTCTCTCAAGCAATTTTCTTTGTTTATTTGATTCATAACTTAAAATTTATGGAAAATCGAACTAAATTTCAGGTTATCAAATGTATTTTGTTACACTGATATTTTAATTTACGATCATCACTAAATATAAACTATTGCAGCCAGTTTAAATGACAAATGTATTAGCTTCAAACATTAAACAAAAATCTGCTACTGATAGCACCACTTACTTATTTAACTAGATTACCTAATTTAATTTTAATGGGGTTTTAGTCAAACATTAAAAACAATAGCCAATGACTAGTCCCCCCTCCCCTTTTCTATTTGTGAATTTTAACCAAAAAAGTGGCTTCAAATCATAATCAATTGGCAGTCCCCCCCTCCCCTCTCTATTTCTGGTTGGCTTCAATGAACAAAATAATTCCCCTTGACGAAGTAGCAGGAGCTCTGAGTTCGTCTATTGTTTGAAAAATTGAATTTCTCTGATGTAGTATTTAGAAATGAAAACGAGCTCTATGTTCTTACTTTTCTCATCATTTTCAATCGAATGTGACCATCTGAACACTTCAAAACGTGTAGGTGCATTTTGTCCAGTTGCGTTTTATCCGGATACCTCGTTAGTTACATAGCTTTGCGCAAATAGATAGTGAATTAATATTACGTACATTAATACGGCAGGATCAATAACAAAACAAAACTTTTCAAAGTGAGCGGAGCAGAGTCGACTAGTTCGCGGTCGGAAGCCAGTTATCGCTTCGATCAAAAATTATCCATTTCTTCCTAATTCTTACTTAGGAAATTGAAGAAATGATAAATTATTATCACTACCTCTGTTCTTATAGCCAAATACTAAATAAGAATGAGGTATGACGAATATGCGATTTACAAAGTTAGGAAGATTGGTCGTAAATATCTACTAGTGAGAAAATATCAGGAGACGTTAGAGAGAGAGAGAGAGAGAGAGAGTGAGAATTTTTAATGCTGGGGCATGGCGGTAAAATCCATGTCAACACAGTGAATTAGAGAAATAATTAGCATTAATTGTTTGAAAGCTTCCATAGTGTGATTTTTTAATAAACAAACTAAAAAAAGTTTCAAAATTCATTCGGTGTCATTCATGTAACGTCTCATTTTTGAAAATCATCCATTTGTGACTTCGCTTTAAAAGCTACACACATTTCAATAAATATTCATTTACATAGAGTACATTAAATGAATTAAAATGACCAAAATAATTATTATATAATAAAAGTGGTTTGATAATATTTCAATAACATGTGAATCACCTTTTTTAATCCTCTCCTTTATTAGAACTTACATTGGTGCATTTCATTTATTTATTTTATTTTCATTCAAAAAGGAGATTCACATTTGTGTTATTATAACCAAAGTAATATTTGGAAACTCTTTCTAGTTTTTTTTACTTAAAAAAATCACGCTGTGGAAGCTTACAAACAATTGGGATTAGCATTAAAACATTAAATCGACCCCAGCAGCTAACCTCGTACTACGTCACTTCCGGAAAAATAATGGCCGGCGCGAGGGGAATGCAAACGCGCTATTTTTCGCTTTTCAAAGCATTTTTTATATAGAAATTATGGACCAAAATTAAAAATTTCAACGGAATCATGTTATATTTATATCAAAAATTGATATTCTGTAAAAAAATTATAATCGAATTTTTGCGTAGAGTTGTCCTTTAATGAACCGCCCATATGATGGGATATTGAGGATGGATGTTCTACGTGGTCTAACTTTTCAGTGTGCTGCGACCATGACGGTCAGCAGCGTGTATGTTCTCCCAGTTAAGGAGGCAACTGATGTGGTAGGGGGGAAACTCAAACCAAGTGGAGCGAATGGACACAATAGTGTGGAACACACACCAGAAAAGGCACAGGCCAAAACGCGAGTATAATGTGATCCCTGTTTAAGAGCTTCGATCGGTAGTGATTAAATTACCAGACGATCCACAAGCCGATGAGGGTAGACTGTATGCCTGATGGATAGGGCCATTCACGATTCGCGCTCGGGATGAACATGGGTGGATACAAGTTGTGGCGTTAAGCTTCGGCGACATGCACTGGATCCATGAAAGCCAAGCATGGTGCAGGCACGTCAATGTCGGGCGAAGGAGTGAGCGGCGTTCGAGGTCGATGGCCCGTAGCGAGGACCTTGTGAACCTCAATAAGCTTTTGGATGTTGGAGCGATGACTGACCCTGGCCATAACATGGAGGAACCTGGGTATGGTGCGTTGGACGGTACATCGTTGGACGGCCATCAGGAAATAGGGAAAGGGACGTCGGCAAGGATAGGTGGGGAGTTTGATGTGGGGTCACCTGACAAGGTGGCTTTGTTGAATAGTGAGATAGCCGAGGATGCCCCGAAAACAATTGAGAATGAATTAAGGGAGCAAACGTTAGAAAATGAGTTGCTGGTGGAGCCGGCATCCCACGCTGATGATGACAAGGACATGGGTTTGGATTATAAGTCGCCTGAAGAAACCCCAGAGAGGCAGGTAGGCAGGTGGGTGAGCCTAGACCCATGCGCAAGACAACTGGGAATAGAAAAGGGGCCCGCGGTGGTGAGAAGCAATCCGGAGTGGGTAGAAAGAGGATAATGGCAGCCAATAACAATGAGGGGGCACATAAGGCCAAGTTGGTGAATGAAGTGGAGAAAAGAGGTGAAGTACCTATCGGTGTGTCGAGTTGGAAAAGTAAGGTTAAGGATTAAGGCTCAACAGGAGTAGGGCCACAGTTGAACCCCGTAGCAGTGACTCTTGCAATTAATAAGCAATTAGATTCAGGTGAGTCATCGGATCGCCCACAGAGGGGTAAGAAAAAAGAAGGCAGAGAGGAATTTGGCCTAGGGTCCTTCCTAGATAAAGGGAGACGCATGAGATTCTGTGATATGGAATTTTAGCTGTCAGATGGGGCTTGCAAACATCGCTGCCCCGACATCGGCGGTGCAGCAACAATAAAAAGGGGGGGGGGGGGTTCTAGAAATTTAGGCTTCGACTACTAAGGCCATTTTGCACCTTTTACACAAGTTATATCTGTACGCAGCCCAGGACAAACACAAACATTCATGCCCGCAGTTGGACTTGAACCCACGGCCAGGCAGACTCGGGAACTAGAAAGCCTATGCCCTAGCCCTCTCGGCCACCTGGCCAGCACAATAAAAAGGCAACAACAAAGTACAACTAGATAATTCAACCCTTTTACCCCCAAACAAACACCGACAATAACTCCAACAACTTTCTTAATCAATACAACTGAGCATTAAATAAACAAAATAAATATAAAACAACACACACACCCATGCAGTGTTAGCGCAAGAAACAAAAGAGCATCACAAATAGATGCCCCGTTTCCACCGGGCCCATGTGATAAGACGTGAAATGTCACAATTTACTATTTGGTAATCTGTTGTTGCAATTCACACTCTGCTCTCAATGCCTTGAAGCAAAATTGGCCATTCATCACTTTGTGTAGTCTAGCAATCGCAGTTTCTTCTGTTCATACGCTTGCATCGTTGAGGGCTGCCTGGGAACTTCGATGACTACTTGATCACTCACCACTTGCTCAGTTTCTCAATATTCTGCTAACTCTCCATTATCTCCAGTTAATCTGCTTATTTTTAAGAACTTTCAAGAACTATCAATTTTAAGAAAAGCCCGAACAACAGGAATTCTATGATTGTTATAAATTGAACCTTCTTTATAAAGCACAAACTTTGCCTTGCATTATTGGTCATGAGATACTGCTTATTAATATGCCCTGCCATCATGATAAATATGTATTTATTATCGATACTTAATATTTTTTGAAATCTCAGGTAGATAGTGTCCTTCCTCTTGCTTTGAAGATCAATTGTGAAAAATTTCATCAAGATCGGAAGAAAACTGTAGAATTGTATAAGATAAAAACACACAAACCAACCCACAAACGCTCCAGGAACGAAGATATGAATATTTCACTGGTGTGTATACATAAAGTGTTGCTTATGCATATATCATAGGACTAACTGAAAAGTGAAGGTAGAAAAGAAATAAACCTTTTATTTGCACACGTGTGAGCTGGACCGTATGTTATTACTGGAGGTTTATTCTATATTTATATAGATGACTAACAGAAGCACCCAGAGTTGCCCAGGATAATTACAATAGTAGGTAAACAGAACAACCTCAAGAAGTTAAATAACTCGTATTGGTTTTCAGTAACTCTACAATTAGACGAATAGTCCAGATGAAGCTCCCTTGTTCAGATATTTTCGACGCCAGGTTAGCTTTTTGTCTTCTCTGACTAGTACTAGTTCTTTTCTTCATTGGCATTTCGATAGATATGAATTAACATGTATCCTTCGAACTATTATTAAAGAGCACAATACAATGTCTTGTTGATTTGAAGTGTGATGGAACGCGTGTTCTTAAATTTAACCCTCGCTAATAAATTTAAACTACCCAGCGTTCCACACTCCTATTTTACTTAATACCCAAAATGTATAATAAACTACCAGTCACGGCTCCAAATGTGAGGGAATGCTTACGCCGACTGACACTGCACTAAATGTGGTGGTAACTAATTGTAGCCTCGTTTCTTGGTTAAACCCTACCCTTTTATCTAATTAAAAACCATCCCCGTTACTCACTAAATATTACCGTATTTACCTGAATCTAAGACGACCCCTCAAAATTTGCAAGTATTTCAAGAAAAAAAAAATATAAGTCAAAAACTGAACTTTATGTACTCCCACAGTATTGAAATTCTTTAAGAGTGTGTCTAAAATGTACGACCGGTCGCGAAATTTTGGAGCCAACAGTTCAGTCACTGTTGAGCCCGTCACAACGCTCATTTTGGAGCCACCAGTGACTGACTCAAAATTTTGACTATGTCCGATCGACGCGGGAACGATGCAGGCATACCTGTATTTTAAATTTTCTCCCGATTCGGATGACCCTCGATTCATAATGCGACCGATCACGCTAATCGCGATCGGCTTTGAATTACCAGTCGCAATTAGCGCGACCGGTTGAGTTATGAATCGAGGGTCGTCCGAATCGGGAAAAAATTTAAAATGAATAAAGCCAGCTACGTATGCCTGCATCGTTCCCGTGTCGATCGAACATAGTCAAAATTTCGAGTCAGTCACTGGTGGCTCTAAAATGAGCTTTGTGACGGGCTTTGACTGGTCGCGCCCGGTCGGACTTTTTAGACACACCCTATGTTTTTAAGTTGTTGTGCAATCTGTTATTCTTACGAAGCACATGGAAAACAAGCAATTTCATTGGATAACTCCCTCTAATGGCCGAACGCTAAGACTAATGGCATAGTAATGGCGACTTAAATCAGTATTGACAACTTCGCAGATTTCCCGCTAAATTTGTTCTGATTTTTTATCAAAATTATGCCAAAAGTCTGCTAAAAAAATTCATTAGTACAACTGAATCAGTCAGTTTCAACGGATTTTGGCTTTGTTTTAGCGAGAAAAATTTTTGAATCGGCTACATGGGACCCGATACATGTATTCAAAGTTCGACCCGATATTTGATGTTTGATGAAAACGGCATAGTTGTACTACTGCCTATAAAGATCGAAAACAGCAATTGACTCTTGCAGTGAAGCACCCCCCCCCCCCCCCAATTGCACGTGGTCTCAGGGGTAAAGATCCAATTCTAAGACGACCTCCCACTTTTTGCCCTCTAAATTTGGAAAAAAACCTAGTCTTAGATTCAGGTAAATACGGTAATACCTGTGATTTATGACAAACTGCTTACATGGTAGTCACTACACTTTGTGACAATGCTAAATTTGTTTATTTCAACTTACCTTAAATATTCCAACCTTCGTAACGCCCTTGATTCGGATTAATATTTTGCCGATAATCCATCACTATTTAACTTAAATTTCTTCGTATGTAAATCAATTTGGTTCGTATAGTGGTATCTTGCGTTGTGCCCGCTTATATTACTGATAAACTCCCTTTAAATTAACTTACTTATCGTCTAATGTAAATCAATAATTCTAACGATCATCTATTTAACAACTTAAAATAGACCACTCTGTAATTCTAAGTGAATCTCGAAATTAAAATTAACCTGGTATGCAACATAAAATTTATATACTACCAATAAATGTTTCTATATCTAATATCAACTTACTATAATTAAACTCAATAATTCTCAAATTTTAGGATCTTTAAAGGAACGCTTTAATTTAGCGGTTTTAATCAAATTACAATACTATCTAATCAGATGTCATACATAGTATTTACAGTATATAGAATACATTGAATATACTAATTATATGCATTAATCTTAATTGTTCAATATCTAATAACTCAGATGCTCCGTCCAACTAATAATTGCAATTAGCTCTCTCAGTATTTAATGAAGTACACCTACATTCTATTCGTCTCAATATATAATTCTAAATTCCAGTCTCAAATCACTATAAATGTTCAATATAGCACTTTCTTTATATTAACTTGAATTCATAACAATTTACCGCACAGGCCTGCTTAACTTAGGTCACTTATCATCGGTGAGATAATCATCTCCAAGATGTTCCACATCAAGAGGAAGCTAGCCGCTACAATACAGAATATTTGGTTCAATCGAGTATGCATCCGTGAACACCTACAGCCCAAGTATGCACAAGTCATTATCCGCAACAAATCCACAGCCGCCCAAGCTGCACGGACTGCCGCCATTAGGACCTGGGTAAGCCGCTCTACATCCATTCTTTATGTTAAGAAACACCGCCTCAACCAAGAAGTCTTTCGACTCCACCTACATTTGTCCACCATCATACCGCCCGGAATTCTGATGCCTCTTATCGACAACGATGACATCAGATTACAATCCTTCAGAGAGCACAAGTTCCAGACTCTATGCAAGAAACTTGATGATCTCCGCCACCCGGCCCCTTCCGTACGCCCTGCTCCGACAGACTGCGACTTGTGGAAAATCTCACCGCCATCCAGCTGTCCGATGACGAACAACACCTCCTCGACAAAGGCCTGAAGCATGTTTTGCCGTGACCTACATACTGTCATATCAGACACTGAACGTGCCGTCTCTTTTACCCAAGACTGATCGCCCACCAGCTCGTGCTATTGCCGGATACCTCATCCGTAAGGCCTACAATGACGCCTCTTTATCCAGCCCACCCCAGGAACAACTTAGGGACATTGCTGCCTCATCCACCCTGAAGACCAAGTTATCTGAATCTGATGCCATCATCGTCAAAGCAGATAAAGGTAACGCTTCAGTCATCTTGTACCGATCTGTTTATAACAGTAAAGTCAACGACTTTATCTCCACCAACAAGTTTACTATCCTGCCCTCCGACCCCACCACCAAGTTCCATAAATCCATTATTTCTGCCATCAATTCGTCCCCTCGCTTCAGATACCTCCGACCTCTCATCCCCCCCAATCCTCGCCCCCCTAACCTAAACGCCCTCGTCAAGATCCACAAGCCTATACGCCCTATTGTTAATTACTCCCCTGCCCCTGCCCATCTCGTTGCCAAGAACCTCTCCACATTTCTCTTTAACCTTAAACTCCTTCCTAACACCTACAATGTCCGGAATTCCCTAACCCTTGCTGAATCCCTTTCCTCATTTCCTACTAACGAACACCTGTCACTAACTTATACACTAATATCCCAGTCTCCATCTCTCTAAAAATCCTCAAACGCCTCCTACGTAATTCTTCTCTCCCTAAACCTGATGCCATCGACCTTTTATCCATCCTGTCTATCATTTCCTCACAAAACTACTTTTCCTTTAATAACATGTTCTATTCTCAACCTACTGGATTGGGTATGGGCTTTCCACTTAGCAGCTTCTTATCTGAAGTCTTCCTACAAGACCTCGAACTAACCTTTGTCACCCCCCTCCTTGCTAACTCCACTATCATTTCTTATTTACGATTCTCGTTCCTCCTCCCCCACTGACATCGCTAACACTTTCAATTCCTTCTCTCCCCATACCTAATTTACCTACGAAACAGAAATTAACAAACAATTCCATCCCGTACCTTGACATCCTCATTACTAACAACCTCCAAATTAACCGTTTCTCGTTCTCTGTATTCCGTAAGCCTACCACATCGTCCAATCTAATCCACTGTTCTTCCTCACCCCCCCCCCCCCCCCGTCCACAAACACGCTTCCCTACGCTTCTTCATTGACCGTGCCCTGAAGTTACCCCTCAGCCCCTCTTCCCGCACCTCCGAACTCCGTATCATCCACACCCTCGCCCGTTTGAACGGCTTCTCATCCTCTACTTTCTCCCGTACCCTCCAAAGACGTAGACGTGCCTTCCTTAACCCGAGTCCCCCCCCCCCTCCTGATATAAGCCAACGTAAGAAGTGGGTTTCTCTATTATACCTCGGCCCCCATTTCTCCCGCCTCTCCAATTTCCTCTCTTCCCTTGGCCTCCAAGTTTCTTTTAGTCCCCCTACCCCTTTTCTTCGTACCTTGCACCCATCTACCCTACCTGCATCTGACGATTTCGCCCGATCCGGAGTTTATCGCCTGAACTGCGCCTTCTGCGATAAATTTTACATAGGATTATCGACCCGTAGTTTCAAGGAACACGTCAACTCCTACGAAAAACAAGATCGTAATTCCCACTATGCCAACCATCTTACCGATTCCGGACATACTTTGAAAACCCAAGATGAAGTGATGTCCATCTTACACAAATCCAACGACCCGTTCAAGACTGCGACCCTTGAGTCAATAGAGATATTTAAAGCCAAGAGATCCACTCCAGGCCTCCTCCTCAATTGCCAAACGGATTTTGATGTCTATGCCATACTTAACTCTGTCTCCGACCTTGTATAATTTATTTATTTTCAGATATTTTTATATAATTTTACTTTCATTCTCTTTTGTAAATCTTCTTGTCTTCTGACAAAAAGATAGGCTCTCTTTTATCATTTTGTTTTGTTTCCTATAATAATTTTTGTTATTGGTTTCATTAGTATTTTCTGTTCTTGGTTTCATATAGTAATTTCTGTTATTGGTTTTCCTATTTTCTTGATTGGTTCACTTTCTATTTCCATCCTCCAATCTCTTTGCATACTATGTACCTTGTTTCTGTATATAAGGCCTGCGAGCCTCTTGTTGTGTTATCCTTGATAAAGCCGGGAATAAAAGGCGAAACTAATTGGAATCTCTGTCGTCCCTATGTTATACTGTAAAGTTACTACCAATTTCGTTAGGTCACTTATCTGTCGATCGTAGCACTGAATAGAATCTCTGTAGTTGAACTCTATTCAGTCAGTTGCTCTCGGGTCCTTCTCTCTGCCGGGATTCGTTGTCGGTTCGTCGTACTGGCTACTCGTGATTCTTGCGCTGTGTACCCTCATACGCTTGGTCGACTATCCTCATGCACTTTTAGCTACTCCAGCCTGGCTGCAAAGTTGCTACGCCTTCTCGGATAGCCCAGGTCGGTTTGCACAGTGGTTACCCCAGCATTTAAGGCTCTTCCCCGGTGCTGTGCAACTTAATTAACCTAGCCACCTGTTACCAAGACATACGAGTACACTCGCTTACTTCTCTTACACTCGGATGCGGCGTCTAGACATGGCTCGGCCGTTTCCGTAGGACGTGTTTTGCTATTCAGTCTTACTTCTCATTGGCATAACTTGTTCTCTCCCCCGTCGACTGCTCGCTATCTGCTCGTACCCTTGCTGTTAACCTTTACATCTCACTTGTTTAAAACACATACTTTGTCACAATCATTTTACTTGTCAAAAAAACAAAAAAAAAACTTTGGGTAGAAGCAACACATACGTCTTATTCGATCGCTGTCATCTTCTCTTCTATATATTTTTTTAAACGAAAAACTGTTATTTCCTTATTGTCTCTTTCTTTTAATTAGTTCACCAGTTCTAGATTTCCTAGAATTTCACTTTCTAGTCTGTTTCTAAGGCAACCCCGCCCCTTCCTCCTTGCCTTTTGTCCTTCATTCTCCTTCCACTAATCCTTTAACAATAGATGCTTCTAAGCCTACTTTGTTTGACTTTCATTTCTCGTAGTTATATTGAGAGAGCTTTTTAATCTTAATTATTTACTATAATACTTCATGTATAACAAATCAGTTTGCATTTCGAGGTTCAAATAAACTTTTATTATACTGGAATAAATATGCTTATGATTTATACTTCTTTTCTCGCCCCCCCCCCCTTTTTTTTTTTTAGTTTTGATTCCTTCCCTTGTTTGATTCCACTTAAAGATCCATCCTTTTTATTTCTTTAGTGAAATTAAATCATAATCATTTAAACAATTTATTTAAATCACAACAGAGATATGCTTATCTTTATATGGCATATCTGTAGTGGTGGGCATGCGTGATTTTAAATAAAATATCGCACATGTCCCGTCACAGAAGAGTCGAGTTGAAGTATGCTTTGTTATCAGTTATGTCGTAAACTGCCGCCTGAGAACGACCAGCGTCCTTATATACCAAACCCACTGGAAGAGGAAGTGAAAGGGAAAGCTGCCGCCACATCTGGAAGATTCTACACTGTTCAAGGATTCCATACGCATAAATCGTCTGAACATTTTTCAGGGAGCTGAAGGGAGACGCGTGTATCTCTTTGCCTCCTCGAGAGAGACTGCCCTCTCTATATTGTTCTATTATATTCATTTCCTGCTCATTGTTAATAATTCTTGGAAATGAATGTGTATTGATAAGGCAACAGAACATTCTATCATCGCATAATCAAACCTATACACAAAGGAGGACATGTGAGTTCGTCACAGAAATAGTTTTGTATTGTTGTTGCACGTTTAAGCATTGTTGGCGCTGGCTTGAAGCACACGCTGGAACTGAAAAGTCACCTGAGCATTGTTGTCTGAGCAACAAATTTTGTTAAATTATAAATAAAGGAGAACACGTGAGTTCGTCACATGAAACAATTTGAATGTACGAGATTTGCAACAATATGAATTTAATTTGAAACTGATTACCCCGCAAAGTGTATGCAGATAAGGTTGCGTTGAAAATATTGTTGGATCATCTCTACATCGGTTTCCATGGCAAAAATATTTCCCCGGTGTTAATGTGGAATATATGGTAACAATAAGTTCGACGAAAAAAACTCTGGTCTTGGGTGGCAGTGAATGTATATGATCATTTGTGTCTTTATGGTCTACAATCCCAACAATCTGAGTAGGGTTATACTCTACATGGTAATCTATTGCGATTGCACTCTGCTCTCGATGTCTTGAAGCAAAACGTGACTATTCATCACTGAGTGATCTAGCAGTTTCTTCTGTTGGCACGCTCACCACTCATTCACCATTTGCTCAGTTGCAGCGTTGTCCTGGCGAAGCCAATACAGCACTGAGGGAAGGGACTGCTTCCTCTGTCACCTTTCCACTCTTTCTCAATAGTCTGCTAACTCTTCATTATCTGCAGTTAGTGCTCATTTTCAAAGATTTTCAAGAAAATATTAAGTTCTTAGAACTATCATGGTGAAATATTATTGGTAGAAATATGATAACCAATGGTCTAAATATGGTGATGTAACAATGTAAGAGCGGATAGGCTACCCAGCAGTACTGCCCTTTATGTATTTGCAAAACCCTGTACAGGGTGTTGCAGATAACTACAGGGCAGTATAACGGGAAACCTACCCGCTCGATTGCAGGGGCCGGCTCGATATTATATGATAACTGGGTAATTTTATTTTGTTAAACTTGTTTGTTTGGCAAAAGGCATGACCAATTGAGCCAAGGAGGGGCGTACGCTGTACTACTACAGGGTAGGGGGTACACAAAAAGTAAACACACTTATGAATGGCCTCCGCAGCTAGAGGGGACCAACAAACAAATCAAAAATTCAACAGAGGAGAATAGTAAAAAAAATAGCGTTTCACACTTTTATTATTATTGTTTGGTCGTCACGGGCTAACCCGGGTTGTCTCTAGCAGACACAGGGCCAAACCTAAGAGATGCAGCAGACCAGTTTGCTCTACTGCTGAGAAAGTGTCACCTGGGTGTTTTGTGAAGTTTCTTACAACAAATGTTCAAAGAAACTTCCATCTTGCTCAGCACAAAGAGCTACCTTCTTCACAAAGTCTTCTCTCACTCGCCTCAGCATTTCTGGGCTCCATTCTGCCAATCGACCGAGCCGGCCCCTGCAATCGAGCAAGTAGGCTTCCAGTTATACTGCCCTGTAGTTATCTGCAACACCCTGTATATAGATAGATTATGGGTCAAAATTAAAAATTTCAACGGAAATATATTTATATTAGAAAATAGTATTCTGTAAAAAATTATGATCTATTTTTTGCACGGAGTTAACCTTTAAAATTATACAGGGTGTTTCTAAAGGTAGTTACCAAAAGTTACACACAATTAGGCGACACCAAAACAAACAGTTTTTACCATAGCATGGGGGGGGGGGGGGCAGAACCCTACCATTGTTTGGCTATAGGGGAAAGAAGTGCAAATGAAAAAAAACACCATATAATATCAGTTAGCTTATTGACTCATGAACACAACACTTACAATAGCTGCTCAAAGTGTCCACCAGTCATTTCGATATATGCATTGCATCATCGCAACATTGATCCCATATGTTGCCAAAGAGTCCTGGCATTTCACGGATTTCTTCACTGGCAAATGCAACGCAGGTGATAGACGAGTGGCTTTATTTGACCTCACAAGAAGAAGTCAAGGGGAGCAAGATCCTGAAGCCATGCAACTTGTCTAACTCTATCCATCCAACAATTACCGACTCTGTCATAAGATGGGCACACACAACACAGGTGATGTGTGCGAGCACACCAAGTTGGAACCACAACCCAGAATAGCTGGCAATACATCCTCCAGGAGCTCGGATAGCACATCATCGATAAAGTGAAGGTAGTTATGTCCACTGAGGCGAACTGGCAGAATGTATGGGCCAACAAGTACAACACCAAACAATCCCAGCTCATATGTCAACACTGAACCGGTCCTGATTTGCATGGGTAACCATGCCTCGTGGATTGTCTTCAGACAAATAATGTGCATTATATACATTGAACACGCCCTGTCTCTGGTAAATGTTGCCTTGTTGTCATATTGCATGCATTATCATAATTTACCAGTGTGACCATTTCTCTCCTTCATAGCCAGACAGTGATACGGTTCTGCTCCCCCCCCCCCACTAACTGTATCCACTAATTGTGTGTAACGTGATAACTACCATTATAAACATGCTGTATATCATTTACAAGCGGTGTTCTAAAAGTAATATACTACAAGTTATTTCTACGACACGAACAATGCTATGTGGCTGAAATCTTGAGAAGTCCTAGTTTGACACATACCATTTGACTTTATTACTGCGCGTGTACTAAAAAAAATGATTAAGGTTTTTTTAAAATTCCGACTTCGGGTTTTCAAAGACCATCAAAAAGCAGAATAGGAATATCTCTTAAAACCCACCCTCTATCTCTTTATCTTCATTGATAAAATAATCTTTTGAAGTTCCACATTTTCAATGCCTCTACCTTCTAAACAGTTGGATCAATTGAAGAAAAAAAAAAAAAAAAAAGCCCACGAAGAATAAAACAATTCTTTAATGGTGTGTACAATCTGAAGATACCATTTAAAATAGAAGTTTCCATTGCACATTAAAATTGACTTTCATATTTAAAAATTGCATGTTTCTTTTTGGTTTTTTTTTGGAAATAGAAAAAAAACAAAACAAATAAAAGTAAATGATTCCTCCATTGAATGTACTCTGTCAGATTTGTATTTTAGAAGTTAGCTATTGGTTCACTTTAGGTGAAATACCCTGCATGTTTGTGTCATCAAGGAATTTTCTTTAACAGTTGCGATTTGTGGGCCAGTATTTGAGGTTAGATAAATATAGGAAATGATTATAGCTTAGGGTAATTCAGTGCGATAACATTCTGTCCAAGATGTTCACGCAACAGTTTGAACATGGCTGTTGTGCAATGGAGATGTGAGCCATCTTGCATAAATCAATGATGTTCGAGATTGGACCTACAGAACTTTTGAATGAAAGGAATGAACTGGTTTTCAAGCCTGTCTATACCTCTGCAATGACACATTTCATTCCAAAAACAGTCCCAACAAATATCAATCGTTAAGCAAAATGCCTTGATGCCATGAACATATCACGCATTTTTCAAAGAATTACACTGTGTACTAACTGACGCATTAACACTGAAACTTAAGAGGGAGGTTTTGGATCATCCTGTATAAGTTAATCAGGTCTGTCAAATCAAGAAATCAGTTAAACAACTTTCAAAGCACTGGAACTTATAAAAAGTATCCTGATAAGTTTTTAAATGCTGAAAAGGAGCCAATCCCAAATCTGTTACACAGTCAAACCTCAGTTTAACGAACTTTAACTTAACAAAATTTCAGTTTAGTGGCTTTTTTTTCCTTGGTCCTGGCCACAGCCTTCTATTTTAATATAAAATTGACTTCACTTCAACAAATGTAGTTAGTTAGTTAGTCCTGGTGATATTGGCAATATCTCACATAAACAAATTCGTTAACATGTTAAGCCTATGCTGATGTCTGCAGTCACATGTTTAACATGAGGTACGGTATAACTGACTCAGTTCTGAAACATGTGATAATAGAAAATAACGGCCATAAATAAACACTAAATTACTATAGATAAATACAAAATTGATAGATCGTGACCATCGGGCATGTGGTAATTAGTACATTAAATTATTATTTACTATAGCTATGTAACTGAAGAATATTTTGTGTAATCGTTTTAATCTCTTTTCTAATGTACTTTTATCATGTATACTTACCTTGGATTGGATTTCTATATTTATTTTAATTTGTTTGCTTGATTATTGCATTTGCTTGGGTCACTGTCTGATATTTCCGATTAATATTAGAACAGGAAATGCTTTGAAATAAAATGTGTTCTTTATTGTTCAGCTATGAGGATTATATAAAGATATTTCTTCCTTATTTGGAAGTTTTTTTTTTTAAATGGGAGTTTCACTTTAACATATGTTTTTCTCAGTCTCTAGGGATTCATTAAACTGAGGTTTTGACTGTATTTGATTTATTGAATCTGACGTTTGAGTTTTTCCTGTCAGTATTATTTCAAATTATTTCTATATCTTCATTCTCTATAGTGAAACTGAAACTAAAAATATACCTAAATTCAGAAAATGTAAAGCATGGAGGTGGGCATTGGAAAATATCAAGAATCCAAAAAAAAATAAGAAAAGGCATTTCATATATTGTTCTTTTCAAGAATTTTAGGTGTTGCCAATATACACTACCCATAACGCACCAGTGACAATAATAACACTTGATTCATACCTGAGAATGTTTAAAATGGGTATGTAACATTTGTCCAATATTTTGTGTATGAGACATGTCTAGAGCTGCATCAACTTCATCCAAAATGTAGATTGGTGCAGGCTTGAAGAGTAGCATGGACAAAATGAGAGAAAGTGCAACAAGAGATCTAATTATAAAAAAAAAAAATAATTTACAGATAAATCACACTGACAAACTATTCAAATACTAAATTATAATATTAAAGTATAATTTCTGCCGATAAATACACTATTTATGGCTGTATTCACCGCCTTCACTTAAGTGCAAATTGGGCAACCCAGAGTAAACCAAAACATGTGACTCTTATCCAATAGAGAAACGTTCAAGCACCATTTTTCGTCTTACAGCTTTTTGCATTTGCTTTATCGCAATTTCTAAAATAATTAACGCAATTTTCAAAAGAATTAATGCAGTTTCCAAAATATATAACGCAGTTTTCATTGGAATAACTGTAAGTTTTAGAAAATTTAACGCTTTTTTTTAGGGGTAAAATTTATTTAGTTTTTACTGCTTTTTAAAACATTTTTTAGCGTCGTTTAAATGAGTTAACTGCCAGAGTTGGTTTACAACTTTTTACAATGTTTATACAACTACTACACTTACCAGTATGTATACATAAATTACAATTTACTGTAAAATATTAAAACAAATAAACAAATGCTGTTAAAAATGTAAGTTATTGTAAATAAGTAGAATTTTTAATGAATTTAAGTTCGATTAATTGGACAAATTCAGAGGAATTGTTAGATCGGTGTTTGCGTGAGGGAACTTTTCAAACCGCATGCATATGACGACCTTTGGTACTATTTTTTTTTTTTTTTTTTTTTTTTTTGGAGAAATCGAAACTGCATGTTCCATTAAGTATATACAGCACAATGTACTGCATTTGGCCTAATAGAATTCCCGCTAGCGAGCTCTGAACACCTCACGTTATTTCTTGCCCACCCGGTACTTTACAAAAATGTTTCCTCATAATTGAATCTAGGCATTTGCAGGTATCCTCTTGCTACCAAGCGAGCTTTGTGTCTCTCGACTGTTCCGTCCGCTTTTCTTTTTGTTCGCAGAACCCATCTACAAGAAATAACTTTTCTGTCTTCTGGCCTATTCGCCAAAGTCCACGTATTATTTTCCTGAAGAGAATTAAATTCGTCTTCGAGTGCTTTCTGCCAACTTCTAGCTTCAGGGCGAGTTAATGCTTCTTCAATTGTTTCAGGATCTACTATGGTAGGATTACAAATAAGGTTAGCTGATTCGCTTTGATAAATTTTTCGAGGTGTGCCCGGTTTGCCTGTTTGTTCAATTCTTGGTCTTCCACGACTTCCTTGTTTAGATGCTTCATCATCACTTTCAGATTCAGTTGAGTCAGTAGAATTTTCAGGAGTTTTCATCTCGATTTCTTCTGGTTCTTTCAGAGGTATGTCAATGTAGTCCTCAGTTCTCTTGTTATCATCATCAATGTAGAGTTTTTCAATGAATTTTACATCGCGTCTCTTAGTGATTGTGTTTCTTTCACTGTCCCATAGTCTGACCTTATACGGACGGTAAGGAACCATTACGTGGTAGACAGCTTCGGACACGAATGGACATTGCAAATACCCGTATTGTGCAACAGGAGATGACCAGATTTCCACATGATGAGAGAAATGGTAAAGCAGATGATATGGGCGCCAACCATATACCATACTATACTATACGCCTTTGCTTCTTCAGAATAGCCAACCAAAATATATTCTTTCCCTTTTGGGTCAAATTTGTTACATTCTGGACCTTTCTCATGCGCAATTACTCGGCTTCCAATTATTCTCATGAATCCAACGTATGGTTTTTTCTTTGTCCCGACTTCATATGGAGTCTTATTCAGTATGATTTCTGTGGGACTTCTATTTCTAGTATACACTGCGGACATTATTGCTTCTGCCCATAAACCTAGTGGTAATTTTCCTTGCAACAATGTGCATCTTGCCATTTCGATCAACGTACGATTTGCTCTCTCGGAGACTCCGTTTTGTTGTGGTGTGTACTCCACGTTAACTGTCGTTTCACTCTTTTATCTTCTAGAAATTTTGTGAATTCGTGACTTATATATTCTTTTGCATTGTCACTTCTCAGTTTTTATTGGTTTTCCAGTTTCCCGTTCGATTAGCTTCTGGAATTTCTTGAATGTCTCGAATACTCCACTTCGTTCTTTCAAGAATGCAATATGAATGTAACGACTCTTGTCATCAATGAAGGTTACAAAATATCGTGCTCCTCCTAATGAATTGATAGGAGCAGGACCCCATATATCGCTGTGGATTAATTCATTTAAATCCTTACTTCTGGTTTCTGAACTGGGATGTGGTAGTCGGGTAATTTTTGCTTTCATGCATATAGTACATTCTAGGTTCTCGCGTTGTGGATCCAATTTCATTCCTACAACCATCTTTTGCCTGTGAAGTTGTTTTAACGCTTGTAGATTCAAGTGTCCGAAGCGCTGATGCCTTCGTATTGTAACATCGTTTTCTTCATTTGCTAACATGCATGTTGGATCGTTATTACTCATTAAGTACAAGTTGTTTGATTTCACTGCTTCGAATAACGTTTTATCATTTTTGGTCTTCACATAAGCTTTATCTTTCTCGAAGATGACAGTGTAACCATTTTCGTTAATTTTTGAAACTGATAGCAAATTTCCCTCTTAACTCTGGAACACACAGTACGTCCTTCAGCGTAATTTCTTTTTTTGAAATTTGGGATCATGCTGGTAAAATCAAATTTCCAGTTCCTATTATTTTTACTTTGGTTTTATTTGATAATTGTACTTGCTGATCAGTGATCTTTTTATAGCCAAAAAACTTTTTGTTACTTGCCATGTGAGATGTTGCTCCACTGTCTAGACACCAATCTCCTTTTTTTAATGGTTTTGTCAGGGCAGTTGTGAACAGTGTCTTATTTTCTTCACACTTCTCAGCTATGGATGCTTTTGTATTATTTTCCCCTCAGAGGCGACAGTCTATGGCTTTATGATCGATTCGTCCGTACTGATAACATCTCAGGTTGACACGTTTTGCTTGAAACGTTTTCGTGAAGGGCTGTTTGTTCTTTGACTTCTCACTGTGTTTTGCTACAAATGCTTCTTAAGATTTATCGGCAACATTATGTGATTCACATTTTTGTCGTAGTTCCTCTTCTAGTAACTTAGACTTTATTGCTTCAATAGTAGGCATCGTATTTCTTGTTTCGATTGCAACACGGAAATGCTCATAGCTTTCTGGTAGGCTGCACAGCAGTATTATCGATAGTAATTCCTCTGGAAATGGGTACTTTATTTCGTTAAATTTATCAACAAGTCCCATGAACATTTGCAAATGTGACGATATTGTTTGATTGTCTACCATCTTTAGCTGAATTAATTGTTGAAAAAGAGTTACCTTTCTGGCTGGTCCTTTTGGCTGGTTGAGTTTGAGTAACATCTGCCAAGCATCCTTAGACCTTTCGCAGAGTTTTATATGTAGCAGTTGATTTTGTTTTACACTAAGCACTATCAACGCCAATGCTTTCTGATCCTTTGTATCCCATTCTGCCTGATGAGTTGTGTCACTCGGTCGTTGTAGTGTTCCATTTACGTAATTCCATAACTCATTGTAAATCAACACACTCTTCATTTGAATTTGCCAGCTTTGACAATTCTCATCATTTAATTTTTCGATGTTACATAAGTTTGACGTGGTCATTTTTATTTGCAATAATAACCAACAATGACAGTTGCTCTCGTTTCTTTATTAGGCCTACTTACGGTTTCAGGCGCGCTCACTCGTTAAAGTTTTCGGGTTGCTTCAATGGTTTTCTTAATTTTTCTGTAGACCGTCTGAATCCCCACCTGGGCCCATAACCCGTTCGATTAATTGGACAAATTCAGAGGAATTGTTAGGTCGGTGTTTGCGTGGGGGAACTTTTCAAACCGCAGAGAGGGAACAAAGGCTCATTGCTTCACTTCAAGGTGTTTGTTTTTTTATTAGTAACTAAGCAACAAAAGAGGGAAGGATAAGGATAATATATAATAAAAGATGCTATAGAACAATATGATGCATGATGCTAACAAATATAGATAGAGGGCATTGATCACCCAACATTTACCAACAATTTATAAAATGTTTTTTATTATTATTATTATTATGCACCGTAATTATTCAAGACAATGATGATTGCTGAGAATAAGCATATATAATTACAATTCTCACTTACAATTTACTGTGAAAAATAAGACAACAACAATGAAAAACCATTACTTACAGCAAAAAAGATTATAAGTAATTTAAATCTTAAAAGTTATTTCGTTGTATAAAAATTTGGCATGACTCTTAGTGTACAAAAAATGACTTTTATTTACTGTAAAAGAAATTTTTTTTTTTAATTTGCTTTTTTTATTTACATAATTGCTCATTGACAGTTCAGTAGATCACTGTTCTCCGTCGGATGCAGGTACGCATCCCTCTGGAATGTCGCTGAGTGCATGCGTAAAAAACTGATGGCTATGAAATATCCATCCCCGACAATCAGTGATAGTTAGATTGGTAAGGGATTGTTGAATTGCGTCAAGAAGTTATGGCCTGATTTCTTTTAACTATTGACTTCCATTTGCTGAATGCCTTTTCGACAGAATTGAGAAATGGGCTGTAAGGGGGTAAAAACAAAAGTTTGTGATTGTTTTCTTGAAATAGTTATCTTATTTCTTTTGTCTTGAGAAATGGAACATTATCCATAATGTAAATCAGGTGATCTTGAGGTGTTTTAAGAAAAAGTCCAGTCAAAAATAATTTGAATGCTTCAGTGTTGAATGGAGATGGTCTGGTTTCTGCGTGCACAATACCCTCTTCTGAAAGAGCTATACATACTGAAATATTTCCTCCACGGTTTGTTAGTGTTGTTGTGGTTGCTCATTCACCAATTAGATTTCTTCCTTGATGGCGCCTCAGGTGTAAATAAAATCCTGTCTCGCCGATGTAAATTATTTTATTATTCGATCCTTGAAGTGGAATTATTCGTTGTGCGTACACAGCTCTGGCTTCAATGATTTCAGGTGTGTTTCTAGCTTGTGGGATCTTGTATAGGGTTTTCAGCATTATTTTTCTCTTCTGAAGAATTCTGTGAATAGTTGTAATTGAAACGTTTTCGTCGTTTAGCTGTTGATCTAAAAACTGCTTAATGTGTTTTAAAGTTGCATCATTGTTTTTCAAAACAAAATTGATCAAGATATATTCCTCTGTAGTGGTGAGCTTAGATGAACGTCCTCCTCTATGTTCCCTTGGATTCTGTTCTTTTTCAGAATAGCACGTACAATTGATGAAACTATCTTTTTTCACTTTAAAAAAGTTTGCAACCTGACAGTTTTACAAAGTAATTTGTAGTGTTATTTACAAAAGTTTTCATAACAGCTGGATCAATTAAACTGAAAATATATAAACCATTTTGTGAGTTTTTCCTTCATTTACTACGTATTCGATGATCAGTTTACATTCTTCATTAGTGACTCTTTTATATGGACCTGTTGCTCTAAATTTGAGATAAATAAAAATATAGACGATTCCTGATTACATATTATGACTCCTACTGTAATTCATTTGTTTTTACTACATTTTCCCTGGATTGTTGTCTTGATAGTTGCAAATTATCAGAATCTTGGTTTTCCTAATATCAGATAAAAATACAAAACTACATGTAAAATATACAGTAAAAATACGATATATTGCAGCAGAGCTTTGAGCTAATTTTTGCCTTTTTTTTTGCATTAACTTGCAAATTGTTAATGTGATTCTTATTGAATAATATACAGTGCAAATTCCATACAATATTTGGATCACTAGATGATTCTGACAATACACACCCATTTTCGTGTAATTGTTGCAAAATACTCGAGGCTGAAGTCATCGTTGGCGTTGATTTTCGATAGTGAGAATAGCCAGCAGAATAGTCAAACATCGTCTGATACAATGCGCTACTACTATAGCACCACGTATCAATGCTATATTGTAATTATTTATGGTTATTCTCGCCAATCATCATTGTCTTGAATAATTACGATGCATAATAATAAAACATTTTATAAATTCATTAAAAATTCCACTTATTTACAGTAACTTACATTTTTAACAGCATTTGTTTATTTCTTTAATATTCTACAGTAAATTGTAAGTTTATATACATACTGTGGAGAGTGGTAGTTGTACAAAATTGTAAATTCAGTAAACTTTTACTAATACATTATGAGTTCTATAAAAAGTTATAAATCAACTCTGTTTATGCTGTTAACTCATTTAAATGCTAAAAATATTTTAAAAAGCAGTAAAAATTATATAAATTTTCTAAAAATTATAGTAATTCCAATGAAACTTGCGTTAATTCCAATGGAAACTGTGTTAATTCTTTTGAAAATTGTGTTAAAGCAAAAGCAAAAAGCTGTAACTCTAATCTTAACCCTAATTCTCAGATTAACCAGGGTGGTGAATAATAAATAGTCCATTAAGTTAAAAGTCCTCTTTTTTTGTTAAACAAATACATTAAAACTTCGTTAGAAAGGGTAAAAACTGTTTATTATACTAGTAGCTTCAAAAAGTTCCCCGAATCATGATATGCTGTGAAATTGAGGTAATGTAAGAGCGAGTGAGATTTCCCCGCATTGTTTACCATTCGCATACGTTCGAACATGTTTTGACGTGTTTTAAACGAAATGCTGCGGTGCACGGGCGGTCTGTTAACCACTAGTGTAGAGTAAGCATCACATTCTGATTTCGCTACATAGAATGTCAGTTATGGAACAATATTCGAATTGATGACCATCGGAGTGGCCGTCCAGCAACTTCAATCAATCCATTCACAATTAATCTTGTGAGCAATATTGTGTGAGAAGACAGATGCCTAAGTGTAGAGACAAAAGCTGCAAACTGGCTTCGCAGAGTGTTTCCAAGCATTGTACAGACATTAGCAGAAGTGTGTTACTGCTCAAGGACAGTATTTTGAAGGAAATGTTGTTTAAATGTTTGTAAATAAAAATTAATTCCGGGAACTTTTTGAAGCTACTAGTATTTCTAATATTTTACTGTTAATCATTATTTTTTCTAATTTATATCATTCCATCTCTCTACATCCTTTTATTTCTAAGTTTCTCTCTGAGCTGGGACTATGCCTATGAATAGAATTTCATTGCACTCATGCTGACAAAGCTGCATCAGCAGAAACAGCTGCAATTTGCATTGCAGTACAAGAATTGGACTCTTGTGATTAGCAAAGGGTTGCCTTCTACAATGAGTGATAGTTTCTGCTCCATCAAATGCATGGATGTTCTCGTATTCAGAATGAAAACCTCTGAAAAGAATAACCTTGCAACCATTATTGGAAGAACACAAGCTATCATTATTGGCAATGTTATGGTCTGAGGTCAATTTCTTTCCATTGTCTGGATCCACTGATATCCCTTAAAAAGTACTCTCACCCAATTTAGTTATTCATCCATCACTGCATAACTGATTTCCCTGGGACTAATGGGCTATTCCTACAGGACAATGGCACGTGCCATATGATCAGGACTATCCAGGAATGAACGGTTGGAAGAGCACGGCAAGATATCCAAGTACATGCACTTCTCTGACTTCCTAATGTGTCACAAAAATTAATTTTTTGCACTTTTGTTTTCATCAGAATAATGTTTGAGTAGTAAAACTGCCTGGAAGAGGCCATCAAGAAACTTTCAACAAACTGATGTAAGGAGAGCCCAAAAAGCTTTTTTGTATTTTAAATTCAAAGCTTTTTATTCCTTTACAAACCGATGCATTTATGAGGACTTTTATCATAGCTTTATATGCAGTTGGTTGCTCTCTATTTGTAGCACAGCAGTATCATGGAGTGCTATCATAAATGTAGATTTTGGAAGCAGTGACTTATCCTGGAGGGACTAGGGCAGGTAGAGAATTGAAGGGTGAGAATGAAAAGCCTCACTTTTAACAAAACCTGTTTTTTACATAATGAGGGCCTGTTGATCCTGCTGCTAATGTTCAGAATCAAAACACAGCCAATCAACTACTTTACTTGTCAACTTGAAATCTGGTTTGGGGTGGCATCTGCATCAACAGCCAATCACTTCAAGTATCATAATACATTCTGTGACATTGGTCAATCGCAAAGAATTGCGACTTGTTTGTCCGCCCCCTCGCACGTGGTCCTAATGTCGGCGTCCCTGCACGTGGCTACAAGACCCCACACGTCCACTTGGAGCTGCAGCAGAGTTATGGGTAGTTCCGGCAACAACCACCAGGCGGCGAGTGGATCGAGCTGGAGCGCAACCAATCAGGAACGAGATGACACGAGGGGACTGCTGGGTAATGCAGGAGGTGTATATATAGCGGGTGCTGTGGAGGGAAATTCATTCTGATTTGAATTCAGTTATGATTCCTCCAGAAACGATGTCCGACAGCCGTCGTCGCCGAGTCTACCAGATCTTCCAACCGTAAGTACCCGTTTTGCCCTTGCATTACCCACTGCCGATCCGTGCTTCGTGAACGTGTCCGGTCTGATCTGTATCTAAGACTTCTGACCGCCATGGGGACTCTAGGGATATTATTAATTGCTTATTGACTTCAATTCTGGTGTGTGTTTAGTTTGCTTAATTGTAAAGCCAGTAACGTTCTTTTTATGTACAAGAAAATTTCCTTGATGGGTTCAGTATTTAAGTTATGTTGAATTATCCAAGAAACTGCCATTCTAATTATCCTTTGTATTATTTAATTTATACTTGTTACATTAAATTTGTTTATTGTTACTTCACGCTTGCCTCTTATTGACCCTTAGTATAAGATAAAACTCTTGATATTATTTATCAAGATATCACAATGGCGCCCGAACTAAATTCTTCTAGTGGCGAACGCAGTAATTCTCAGATGGCTGTTAAGAGTGACTCTATTGTAGGGTTCACGAATTTGATCCCGACGTTTCCCGGGGACGACTGTTCTATATCCGCGGATGCATTTTTTGATGCCGTTGATGCCGTCGCGCAAATAGCAGGGTGGCCGGAATCTGTTGTACTAACTATCGTTCGTTCTAAAGTGAAAGGCAAGGCCGCGACATGTTATAATGAGCATGCGTTGTCAGAATGTGGCAGCTATGCAGAACTTAAGCAAATCCTCAGTGAGCTTTTTCTGAAACCAGAACATTTAGAGAATGCTGAACTAGAATTTTATCAAGCGAAGCAAAGGGTAGGGGAGGATATTCACCAATATGCAAATCGTTTGCGTCGGCTATTTAGATGTATGGCAAAGGCGGATGAAGGTTTTAGCACTTGTAAAAATCAGACTCTCCTTCGGAAGCTAAAAACGACTGCCGACCAGAACTTAGAATGATATTTCTAGTGAAAAACCCAGAAACATTTGAAAATGCAATCGAACTTGCCTTGCAAGCTGAGAACGTAGGTGTTACCGATCATACGCGGACTTGCACTAATAATGTCGAGGCAACTCATGCTGCTGTTCGTTCGGAAATTCAGAAAATTTCTACTGACCTTACGGCCATGATGGATACTCATATGTCTGAACATAAGGTCATGATTGAGAGACAAAATGTGCAGATGGAGCGGATGAAGAAACAGATCACCTTATTAGAAAGTAATCAAATGAAAAAAAAAAAATCGCGAAATAGGCCTAAATCAGCACGAAAAAGACAGTGCTGGAAATGCAATAGCCCGCACCATATGTCATATGACTGTAATTTAAAACTAGAACGGGCCGAGCTGGCAGCTACAGCTTGGCCCACGCACAACATTTCTAATGAAGTGCTAGCAAAACGCAGGAATAATGACTTATTCTACTTAGAGGTGTGGATAGAGGACATGGCTATCTCCGTGATAATCGACACCGGAAGCAAAATTTCACTGATCCATAAAGATACAGTTCAGCAACTGGGAGATAAAGTGACGCTTATTCCAGAAAACATAATCCTGTCTGGAATAAACAATTCCAGCTCCATAAGCCAAGTAGTAATAGCAGACGTTCGCATAGGGCAAAAACACTTTAAGAATCGCCGATTTCTAGTTCATGATTTCAAAGAACGCAAATATAAGGGTATTTTAGGGAACGACCTTATCAACATGGCCAATTCAAGGATTCCTAGGGTGAGGAAGTTGGCACTGCACAGAACATGGTCATTGACCGTATTACTAAGGGCGATCTCGATGCCATTACGAAGAGACAGCTAGACGAGATCTTGACCCATCATGTAGATAACTTTGCTGAAGAAATAGAAATGCTGTCAGGGGTCACTAATGTGATGGTCAGGTTTGAAATTGACCAGTCTCATCCTATATTCGTGAGACAGTACCCCATTCCCAAGATTCATCTGAATGCCCTAAAGCAAAAGATAGATTCTTATCTACAGGCCGGTATTATCGAACCGAGCCGTTCGCGATGGAACTCACCCATCCATGTGGTCCGGAAAGATAGCGGTGACATACGTGTCACCCTCGACCTGCGCAAGGTGAACAGCGTCACCACAGCCCTTGACTACCCCATGCCCAGAATTCATGACATTTTAAATGATCTGCATGAATATAATTATTTTAGTGTGTTAGACTTGAATTCTGGGTACTACCAATTACCCATAGCACCTGAGCTTAGGCACTGTTTTGCGTTTCAGACACCCTGGGGCAAGTATCAGTTGACGCGTATGCCCCAGGGTGCAAAGAACTCTGCTCATACCTTCCAGTCCTTCATGACTGATCTCCTATACGACAAATTGTACCAAAACATACATGTTTTTCAAGATGACGTTCTCATTTACACTAAAACTGAGGAGGAACACCTCGAAGTTCTAAAATGGGTATTGGGAATCTTTAGGAAGAACAATGTCATCATGACCAAGGTGACATATTTAGGACACGTGATCTCGCGTGAGGGTCTTTACCCTGATCCTGAAAATATTATGGCGATTGCAAAACTGGAGACTCCTAGAACAGTGAAACAAGTGCGCTCATTTATCGGAGCAGCCAATTTTTACCGACCATTCATTAAAGACATGTCCAAGACAATATGTCCCTTAACCAACCTGACCAATCAAGGTGCAAGATTCGTCTGGTCCCGGGAATGCCAATTAGCATTTGATTCCCTGAAGGCTGCCATCATGAGCCCTCCAGTTCTCATACCCCCGGACTATACCAAACCCTTTCTCCTATACACAGATGCTTCAGCTGAAGCTTTGGGGGCAGTTCTTCAGCAGCAAACAGACCAAGGCATAAGACTGATAGCCTTTTTTAGCATTAAGCTGAAAGGTGCACAAATCAATTACTCTGTAACTGAAAAAGAACTGCTAGCTATGGTTCAAGCACTCAGGCAATTCCGACCCATAGTGCTCGGCTTTCCTATCTCTTTGCTTTCCGATCACAAACCTCTCTCATTCTTAGCGAGCATAGGGCCAATGAACCAACGCCTTCTGCGCTGGTCGCTCGAGATTCAAGAATTCGACCTCAGAATCTCTCACATAAAGGGCGAGAGGAACGTTGTCGCTGACTTTCTCTCCCGCCCCCCTGTGCGTGAGTGTAATGGAATCGTCAAAGTGAACAGAAGTAACTGGGATGATGACATAATGGCTTCTCAGATTTCCGATTCCATGTTTAGTGAGATATACAACTCACTAACTAAAAACAATAAAGTCCCTGAAAAATTCATGAAACAGGGAAAATTTAAGATACACAAAGGAACACTAATATGGCTCCCTAAGAAGCAAACTAAGGGAGAGAGAGAGAGAGAGAGAGAGAGAGAGAGAGAGAGAGAGAGAGATCAAGGCAAAGGTAGGGTATGCATCGGGGAGGATATGAAACTCCATGTACTCGAGATTGCCCACAAAAACAAATTAGCTGGCCCCAAAGGAATCACTAAAACTCTAAATGAACTCAAAAGCAATTATTTTTGCCGACAATGGGTAATGACGTCAATAAGTATATCCAAGCTTGCCAAATTTGCCAGAAATGTAAATTGAAAAAGGGACCCGCCCCCTTTCAGAAAGGAATAAACGCTGAATATCCGTTTGAGAAGGTGGCCCTGGACATCGTGGGGCCGATGTCCGAGACAAGTACTGGAGAAAAATACATCCTTGTTTGTATAGATGTAATGTCAAGGTACCCTGAAGCCTTCCCTTAGAAAAATCAAAAGGCCACCATTGTTGCTAAAGCATTCATGGAAGACATAGTTTGTCGCTATGGGGTGCCCAAGAAAGTAATATCCGACAGGGGTACAAATTTTACGTCAGAAGTGATGCGTAATGCCCTTGAAGACCTTGGCATTACACACACTTGCGTGACAGCCTATCGCCCAAATTCTAACGGTCTCGTCGAACGGATGAATCAAAACATACTCGAGACTTTGAGGCGCCTCTGCGATGGGAAACCCTACACATGGGACAGATTCCTGAGCGCTGCCCTCTTCAGTATCCGCACAACATACAACGAGAATACTAGAGACACTCCCGCCTATCTACTATACGGGTTTGACCCAACGACACCTTGGGATGGGGAATGGAAAGGGGAGACGAACATGGATTTGAGAACTTACAAGTCAGAACTTACAGCCAGACTGAGAGTTGTGCGTAATATAGCCAACCAAGAAAGTAACATCCGTAGGGACGCCAAACTTAGGCAGCGTAATCAGGGAAGGCACCTGAAAGATTTCCAGGTGGGGGATAAAGTACTGCTTCTCATCAAGGGAAGGGGAAAAAACAATAGGGTTCAACTATGGGGGTCCCTATCGCGTATCTCGAAAGCTGAGCTCTGTAAATTATGAAGTTCAGGGGTCTGGTTCACGGGACAGACAAGTCGTTCACATTGACAGGTTGAAGGCAGCTTGGGGAAGCATGGGTTCTCGGGGAAACCATTACAGATCCAAGGCTCATCAGCCCCCACTAGGCAGTGACAATGAAAGCCCAGAAGAAGAAGAGGTAGACTCCATCAGCCCATACCAGAGTGATAATCAGGAGCCTCAAGAAGAACCTAATAGAGGAGCCGGACCAGCGGAAACCCCTGCATTGGATGATCGTCCGAGGAAACCAGACGGGTTACAATCTCCGCCATAGACCATGAGGGAGGAACGGTTGTAAACCAGATCCAGGAGGATGGATGCAGTTCATCTAGTGAGCAAGATGTCACCAAGGAGGAGGGGAGTTGTGACATTCGTCAATCGCAAAGAATTGCGACCTGTTTGTCCGCCCCCTCGCACGTGGTCCTAATGTTGGCGTCCCTGCACGTGGCTATGAGACCCCACACGTCCACTTGGAGCTGCAGCAGAGTTATGGGAAGTTCCGGCAACAACCACCAGGCAGTGAGTGGATCGAGCCGGAGCGCAACCAATCAGGAACGAGATGACACGAGGGGACTGCTGGGTAATGCAGGAGGTGTATATATAGCGGGTGCTGTGGAGGGAAATTCATTCTGATTTGAATTCAGTTATGATTCCTCCAGAAACGATGTCCGACAGCCGTCGTCGCCGAGTCTACCAGATCTTCCAACCGTAAGTACCTGTTTTACCCTTGCATTACCCACTGCCGATCCGTGCTTCGTGAACGTGTCCGGTCTGATCTGTATCTAAGACTTCTGACCGCCATGGGGACTCTAGGGATATTATTAATTGCTTATTGACTTCAATTCTGGTGTGTGTTTAGTTTGCTTAATTGTAAAGCCAGTAACGTTCTTTTTATGTACAAGAAAATTTCCTTGATGGGATCAGTATTTAAGTTATGTTGAATTATCCAAGAAACTGCCATTCTAATTATCCTTTGTATTATTTAATTTATACTTGTTACATTAAATTTGTTTATTGTTACTTCACGCTTGACTCTTATTGACCCTTAGTATAAGATAAAACTCTTGATATTATTTATCAAGATATCACAATTCAATGACGATATGCCAATGATGAGAGTACTACAGCTCATTGGCTCCCATGCATTCAGAGCTTACCATATGCTCAATACACTGTTATTGTCAGCAGGCAGGCTTTGCAAGATGTTCGGATAGTTCTTTGGTCAGAATGATCTCCATGCTTTTCTCCAATTAAGAATCTGGGATAAATGATAGGTTGTTAAGTGAATTTTATGCCCTACCTTTGAAATGAGGATAAACTGTGAACTCTGTTTGATACCATAAAATAGCGATATTTCAGAACACCATTTGAGTACACCTTGAATCAATGCCTCACAGAGTTACTACATCGACATATCGATAATAGGAGAGGATAGAAGAATTGGATAACAAAGGTGGTTTGTTCGAGGTGTTGGAAGCAAATTTCGGAAAGGAAACTGCTTAGGAGTGAATCCATGCCATGGTCATTAGTTTGGGAATAGATAGTGTTGGTGAATGTGTCACCCATGAGTTTTGGTCAGCTGTTGGTTAACCGGTTTCTCTCTACATCTTTCAAGTACTGTATTTATCACTCATTGGCTTGTTTTCTGGTTTTGCACTTTATTTTATTTTCTGTGTTTGGCTTTCAGGGCAGTCCGACTACCTACTAATCTCTGAACATTCAACCATAAGGAAATGGTTTGAAAAACCATTTACCCATGGTTTTTCAAACCATTTCCTTAGAACTTAATTCTCGTCTGCGTATCAAATTTTGAGCATTCTTTCAAATTATGTCATTTTCTGTGTAGGCTGTGTAGCCTGTATGGAATTTTATTAAGGGATCAAGATCCTTTAGAATTATTGTTATGCAGAAATTCAGGGAGACCAAAGGTCATCAATAACCTAATATTTCAGTAGTTTGAAGAAGAACCATGCACAGCAAAATTATTAGCTTAAGCAAAAAATGTTAATTATTGAAACTACATACCTCTGTCCACCACTTAATTCACCCAGTGATTCTTTCCATACATTTCCAAATGCAACTTTTACTTCCAAACCATCCAAAACTGTTTGTTTTTCAGGAGGGACCAGTTTAGCTTGTGTGCCAGGAAGCAATGAGGAAAAAATGGACCCAAAATCCTTTAAAAGCAATATACATTTTTTATAATAATTTTTTACATATATTTAGTGTTGGGCAAGATAAAATAAAAACAATATCTAGATTAAGATAAAGATGAGAATTAAATATTTATCTAGATAAGATAATAGATAATATAATTTAATATAATCTAGATAAAGATAAAAGATAAAAACAAATTATCTAACAAATTATGATAAAATTTAGCCTTTATTTAGCCAACTTTTCAACTATCGATATATCGTGATAAATATCGGAGTTTTTGCGATAACAGGCTGTTTGCACCACGCTCTATTTCAATATGTTAGCTACTCATTACATTTATATCATGGAAATCTAATGTTAATGTCGCACACGAAAAAAGGTCGTTGCACAGAGAGGCTACTCGGTATGTTTACGCTTAGGAAAAGGCATTGCCTTGCTTTCGAGTTTCGATCTACTCCACCAAAGAACTCAGAAATCACAATGTTGGTTTCGTGCCTGGCTAAACGAAATCTTTTCTTTGTTCCCGCTCATGGTTATTTGTTTATTATACATATATAATTTCTTAATTTGTTTTAACGCTTCAATGAAAACACAATGGCTGCAGAAGACTAGTGATGTCACTAACAGGTTAACTCTGATTGGCTCTGTTATTTCTGTATCAATCGTAAGTTTGATAGACTTACACCTCTCATTAAGAGTCTATCGATATCGGACAGCCAAACGTAACAGAAAACAGCATGGCGCAAACAGCCTATTATCAGCTGTTCAAGTGATATGATAGCGAAATGCGATATTTTAGAAAATATCACCCATCGCTATTGGGTACCTTCAAGAGGTATTTTCTGAGATACAGTCGACTCCACTTATAAGAGCCCAATCAGGGAAATTGAAAAAAGGCTCTTATAAGCGGAATCGCAGAAGATGGTTATTTTGGGGAAAAGAAGAGCACTTATCTCTTTTATACGGAACTCAAAGAATTTCTCAACTGGTCACATGATTACCTGTAAAATTCAGTAACTTTGTGTAAAAAGAAAGAGCCACGAACCCATGACAAGTCATGCATGCATGTCTCATCTATTTAAGGTCAACCAGATCCTTACAATTTTAGAAAAGTTTTTTCAGTAAATTTTTTAAAACCTTTATAAAATTTATAGAAATTTTTGAAATAGATAAGCTAAACTATGGTTAGATAAAGAAAAAAATAAAAGATGACATAATTGAAAGTTTATCTACGAGGGGAGAACAAAAAGTAAGTTGCACTAACTCGCCGCAGGAGCACGCTGTGTGTCGCAATCTTGGGCAAAGCGGAGAAAGGGACATTAACTGCGCAGACGTCGGATAGGAGAGTTGCTGTGGTTTCCCGTCGTGTTTTGTGTGATTAGCGGACTAAAAGCAATGGCGCGTCAACTGGATGTCCACTCCAAACTTGAGGTGCAAGCAGCAATCCGATTGATATGGGCCAAACGGGTGAATTGCACGGACATTCATCGTGAAATCACTGCTGTATATGGAGAGCGTGCAATTTCCCGGCAAGGAATTGTAAAGTGGTGTCAACAATTTGAAGCAGGACGCACGGATATCACAGACGAAGATCGCATAGGCAGGCCCGCAACGTCCCGTACCATTGCAAATGTTGACCGTGTGGATGCGATTTTCATCTTTTCGGTAAGCTCAAAACGGAACTCGGTGGACAACGATTTCGAAACGATGAGGAGATGAAAGCAGCTGTCACCGTGTGGTTACAAAACGCTGGAGGAGATTTCTATGCATCTGGAATCGAAAAGTTGGTTGATCGTTCGGATAAATGTTTAGGGTCTCTTAGGAACTATGTGGAAAAGTGAACCTACATTGTATGCTGCTATAGCCGTGTTGCTTTTGTATAGGTGGTGTAATAAACAGCCATACCGTGGAAGTGCAACTTACTCTTTGATCTCCCCTCACAGATAAAAGATAAAAACTTTTCATCTAAGATAATTATCTAGATAGGCCCCAACACTGCATATATTTACATATAACTTTCCCCAATGTACAAGGTTTCTGGAGGAAAATAAATAAAAATAAAAATTAAAACATCATTTTGTGATTTTATAACTTTTTTATCGGATGGCACTAGGAACTTGTTTTTTGTATTACAACGAATAGACAGTGTCAAATTTATGTTGACAATACCTGTATTGATTATTACTCATACAGCACTGCAGCAAAGATTTCGTTGTTTGATGTAAACATGTTGCTCCGATCATCCCAGACATGATTCACAGAATGTGGATAGAAATAGAATATCACGCAGATATGTGCCACCTACAAATGGTGGTCTTATAGAAACTTATTAACAAACTTATTATAGAGCTTATTCATGAGCCTTACAATACGGCGGCAGCAGCTTCAGCTCCGCCGTTGATTGGCAGCTGAAGCTGCTGCCACCATGTTGTATACCAGTTTCACGCTGTGATTGGTTGCTGCGGAACGACGTCACTCCGATGAATAAGCTCTATAGAAACTTATGCATTTTGTGAGAATTTTTGTTAAAAAATATTAACATCCTAGTGCCATCCAAAACAAAGCTATAACATCACAAAATGGTGTCATTCTTTTCTGGAAACTCCGTATATGGTATATGGACAAAGATGAATTATAATCATTCTCTTATAAGTTGACGCTGTTACTAGTGTTACAAACATATGAGGCTGACCCCTGAGGTGCAGCTTAGAGGATGGCCGGTAAAAATAAAGAAAATGACATCATCAGTTATCGTCATGATGTGCATTGCTAAATTGTGTCATATTATTATTTATTTTTGCTTTTATTAAGTATCGAAAGGTGCTTTATGCTATCAGTGTGGGGAAACGTGTCTGTCTTCTGTCTGTCTGTTCGTAACTAACACCTCCAAGGCTATGAAAGATTTTCAAAATCTGTTTTCGTCAGTCGATGAATATAGCTTATGCCACGAACCAATCACACATATAATCTAAATAGGTTCAATAGCACATGCACAAATGGTACCTTCACGACTCCACCTAGCAATTTTCAATTGAAAGATATAGTAAGTAATACAATAAACAAATTGTAATGATGAGATAGAAGCGATTATAAATTACTATTTTCGCCAATTGATAAATATGGTTCCGCGTACAAACCATTTTGAAAATGGTAGTAATCGATAAAATGGCACGTGCTCCAATGGTACCCTTATCTTGTCTTGTACAGAGGGTAGATTATCGCAGAACAATAATCTGCAGCACTTACTCCTTCGAGGGAGTTTTGCGCCATCACAGTAACTAACGATTGCTATGAGATGACAGTAGCAGCCAGGGACCGACGGCTTAACGTGCCCTCCGAAGCATGGGGGGTTCATGATGGAAGAGCTGCAGGTGGACGAACAAACCAGTGGCTATCACCAGCTGCTAGATATCCAGTACTGGTCACTCAGCATTTGTGTCAGACTAAAGTCCCTCAACAGCTGTGCCCCAAATAGCCGTCCCATCCAGCAGTGGTCCTCAAGCCACTGGCTGTCACCCAGCCAGCAGCTGGCCGCGCCTGAAGTTGCTTAACTCCATCGATCAGCGAGACAACCAGCTGACCCAAATGGTACCCTTATGATGCACTCAAAAATTTTCAACGATAAAATATAGCAAGTAGTATATCAAACAACTCAAAATGATAAAAATAAGAGCGAATAAAGCATTATTACGCTATGTATGCTTGCTCAATCGAGTTCATATTCGGAGATCTTGTTGGCCACTCGATGCTTTGCATATCCTCACTTTGCAGAAAGTCCACTACCATCAGATTTCTGTGGCGATGTCCATTATTAATTACTGCTTTCTCCAATTGATAATATGGTTCAGTGCATGAACCAATTTGAAGATAGTCGTAATCGACACAATTGCACGTGCTCTAATGGTAACCTTATGACACCTTCAAAAATTTTCAATGATAAGATATGGCATGTAATATATCAAACAACTTGGAATGATTTGTCATGAATGAATATAATGTAAAATTAATGATAGTCGAAATTGCTTCAAAGGCACCTGGTTTAGTGGAACCATTATGGTTCGTTGGAGCTTTCAATGCTAAAATATGACATGTAATGTATCAAACATCTTGGAATGATGTGTCATGAATGAATATAACGTAAAATTAATGATAATCAAAACTGGTTCAAAAGTACGTAATTTAATGGTATCATTATGGTCAATTAGAAAATTTCAATGTTAACAGAGTCGTTGAAAAATATGGTTCTGCAAATGATTTAGTTTAGCCTTTTGGTACTTGGTTTATGTCATTCCTTAATGGTTTATTTTAATTTCAAATAACAAAATTAATTTTAAAATCTAGGGTGATAAATATTAAATTTCTACAGGGTGGTTATAATTAAAGTGACTCCATTTAGACCCTTCCAGCAGCCATTCTAGTAATCAGATTTTGACGAAACTTGATATATGTTATACAGACCATGGGGAAGAGAATTTTGCAATAAAAAAAAATTTGGCGCTGATCATGAAAGAAACTGAGAATTTTTACTCAATCAGAGAAGTTATGCAAATGAGATGTAAAATTAGAAAAGCTTTAAAATGACAGTGAAATTAAATGTAAAGTCATTCTTCATGATGGCTTTAGCTAAAAAGAATCGAGCTTTATTGGTGAAGTCGTTTTACCAGAACTGCAATAATACTTCTGTTGCACTAAGAGAATATAGACGTTTGAAAAACTTGCGAAATGGGCCTATGTCCATTAATGGTTTAAAAAAGATGATTAAAAAATTTGAAGAAACTGGTGAGTTGGGTGTGCTGCCAGGGAGAGGACGGAAACTAATTGCAAAATGAGACTGTGGAAGACGTTGCTGCTGCTATAGTGGAGAGTGCTTCAAGTTCCCAATATTCTTCAGCAAGTGCTCGAGCCGTATCACATGATTTGTCTATTCCGTGGTCTACGGTACAAAAAGTTTTGCGTTCCATTTTAAAGTTGTATCCATACAAGATCCAGGTGGTTCAAAAGTTGCTCATGAAGATCCAGAAAAACACACTGATTTTGCTTGCCAGTTTCTGGCTAGAATAGCCGTCGATAATACATGGCCATGGAACATTTTGTGGTCAGATGAAGTGCATTTCACACTAGACGGAGCAGTGAATGCTCAAAACTGTCGCATCTGGAGTACTGAAAAGCCAATGGTTGTGCATGAAAAGCTATTGCACTCTGATTACGTGACTGTATGGTACGGATTCACTTCGCATTTCATTCTTGGCCCCTTTTTCTTTGAAGAGAACACTCCTCAAGGCACTAAAAGATGTTCAATCACTGGTGCTTATTATTGCGAACTTCCTGCTTTACAAGAAAGACAATGTTTAGACACTACTGTCTTTATGCAAGATGGTGCAACACCCCACATTGCACGACAAGTGAAGGAACTGCTTCATGCTCATTTTGGAGATGATCGGGTGATTTTGAGAACTTTTCTAACTGCATGGCCTCCTCGTTCACCGGACTTAAACCCTCGTGACTTCTGGTTGTGGGGATATTTGAAAGATAATGTCTATGGAGGAAGAATACGGACTGTCCCCAAATTGAAAGTCAGCATAACACGCCATATCACTGCGATTCCTCAGGAAACCCTTCGCTCTTTCGTGGAGAAGTGTGCCATGGAGGAAAGCATAGCAAAAAAACAGGCTTACTGTTTTGCTATGTTCCAATCTAGATGGAATGGACAAAAATGAAGCCTGTCATCTCAGGAAAGTCAGCCCGACCACGATGTTTAAGAATGTTAGAAAACTTTCCCGTGATTATTTTGCTAACAAAACGGGCGTGGATGACAGCAGAAATATTCACACAGTGCCTGTCGAAATGGAATGATAATTTGTGAGAGGCTTTTCTTGATTGTGGTAGGCTTATCCACGTTTGCCAGAAACAAATGAAAAGAAGCACATGGTGTAAGTAACTCATTTGATATAGCCTTCTCCTCTGACTTTTGAAAATGGAATAAAAGGAAAGATCTTGTTGATTGGTTAGATCAAATCCAATTAGAAATGAGATGAAGTGAAACTAAATGATGGGTGAATAAATGCCACAACTGGTTTACAGTTCACTGATTCTGCACTGTCAGTTTTATTATGGAGATATTTGGCAATCATAATATATTGCTTTGACCAGGCAGCATTATAAATAAGATTTCATGGTCTCCAGGGATCTTTTCAAATAAAAATACTGTTGGGCTCAATGGAGTTACCAGAACCTCTAATAAATTATATATACGAGGGTGGGCTGAAAAGTAATGCCTCCATGGCTGTAACTTTATTTTTTAACCGATTTTCAAAATTCTTTTTTTATCTGATACTCACATTTCTCCTCTATGTAATGCACTATTCATTTTTTGACATAGTCCCCATCCCTTTCCACGCATTGTACCAACGCGTGACTAGTCGGGTGAACCCGTCGGAGTGGAATTCCGGGGTTGTTGTCGACACCAAGACCGAATGGCAGGTTTCACCTCGTCGTCAGAACACAACTCATGCCCCTTAAGGTGCTCTTTCCTCTTTGGGAAGTGGTGAAAGTCGCAAGGTGCAAAGTCTTTCATTTTTGAACTGCAGTTTTTCATCTTTGAACTGTAGGCGCTGCAAGCCCCTCTGATGTGTGGCGATCATATGCGGATAGGCATTATCGTGCTGCAGAAGAGGATCCAAAGCTGCCATTCAATCCTCGTGTCAATGACAACCCCGGAATTCCTCTCCGACGGGTTCACCCAACAAGTCACGCGTTGGTACAATGCGTGGAAAGGGATGGGGACTATGTCGAAAAGTGAATAGTGCATTACATAGAGGAGAAATATGAGCATCAGATACAAAAAGAATTTTGAAAATCGGTTAAAATATAAAAAAGTTACAGCCATGGAGGCATTACTTTTCAGCCCACCCTCGTAGAAGATCGCATGCTTTGCTCCATTTAAAATTCCAGCTTTTTCTAGGCCTTTCCAGAAATATCTTATTTCTTTTACACACCAAAAAACTTAACATACCGGGTGTCCCAAAAATGACTGATGGATTTTGAAAATCAATAAAAAAAAAAGACTGAATGCGATAGATATGTATCGTTTGCAGCCTTATGCTTAGGAAATCAGGGAATTTTATCCCATCAAATTTAGTTAACATTTTCACCCACAGGTGGCGCTGAAAACTATGAAAAAATAAAAACCGGTATGAAAATGTTGCAAGGACTGTTGCAAAAAACTAAATGACATTTTCAATGTAACCCCCATTTGAAAAAACCATTTTGGTAGAGCGGACTTGCAATCTCAACAGCACACGGTATTAGCTTGTTACAGATCGCCTGCAGCGCCATCTCTTGGTAGAAATGTTAACTAAATTTGAAATTTGGTGGGATAAATTTCTCTGATTTCCTAAGCATAAGGCTGCAAACGATACATATCTATCGCATTCAGTCTTTTTTTTATTGATTTTCAAAATCCATCAGTCATTTTTGGGACACCCGGTAAAATATTACAAAAGAAACAGTTACTCAAATTTTGTTTAATGTTTTATATAAAATTTAACATTTTCTGAATGCACCCAATTTCTGCATTAATGTTAGAAAGAGTTTCTTGCTACTAGGCACTCAGGCCTCCACCTTGATGAGCACCTTGTCGAGATCAGAGATACCTTCTCTGACGGTGGTGGAGCTTGAGTGAGCTGCGGAGATGGAGGAGCCCAACTCGCATCAAGGAAGCAACTCAGGACAAAGACTCATCATAATACCCCACTTCCGACCCACTGGGTCAGGTGAAGAGTGGAGGCGTATCAGGACTGCATCCCCTTGGTGAAAGACGATCAACCCAAAACGATGCTAGGTGGCTATAGGCCAATCACCTGCACCACCGAAACTTGCAGATTACAGAAACCAACAAACAAATGATTTACCAGACGGATTATATGGACTCGATCTTTGCATTGAAAAAACTGACCCGAATAGATGCCTGGAATGTGAGAACTATGTGGGAGACGGGACGACTGAGACAGATTGAGAGGGAAATGGAAAGATATAATTTGGGAGTTTTGGGGGTCAGTGAGACACGATGGAATGGTTTTGGAGAGACAAGATTGGAGGGAGGGGGATTACTAATATATTCTGGAAGAAAAGAAAATGATCCACACACCAGTGGAGTGGGAATAATGATGACAAAGGCTGCAAAGAAAGAACTGATGACCTGGAACCCTATATCTGACCGAATCATCTTTGCAAGATTCAAATCAAGAGTAAGACCGGTGACTATAATACAATGTTATGCTCCAACTGAAGTAGCGCAAGAAGAGGAAAAGGACTGTTTTTATGAACAGCTCATGGAAGTCATGCAAGGTGTGCAAAAAGGAGACATAAAAATACTTATGGGAGACTTCAATGCCAAAATTGGCAGCGACAATCGAGGAAGGGAACACGTGATGGGAAGTCATGGAGTTGGAACCATTAATAATAATGGAGAACGCTTCATTGATGCATGCGAAGAAACTGAATTGGTGATTGGAGGTTCCATATTCCCACACAAGAACTGCCATAAAGTAACATGGGTTTCACCGGATCAAAATACGGAGAATCAGATAGATCATGTGGTTATTAGTAAGAAATGGAGAAGATCACTTTTCAACGTGAGAAACAAAAGAGGAGCAGATGTAGGAAGTGACCACCATCTTATTATAGCAGTTTTGAAACTTAAGATTATGGCAGTACAGAAGAGGGAGAATAACAAAAAGAAGAGATATGACGTTATTAAGCTGAAAAACGAGGAGAAACGAAGAGATTTCTTATTGGAGCTGAGAAACAGATTTAACACTCTTAGAAATGAAGAAGAACAACAGCAGCAAGAACTAAAGACTGTGAATGCAGAATGGAATCAAATCAAAGAAATATACCAGGAAATATGTGAGGAGACGCTAGGTTACAAAGAAAGAAAAAGAAAGGAATGGATATCGGCTAGCTCGTGGGGCATGATCGAAAGAAGGAGAAGACAAAAGGGGAAAGTAAATGCCTGTAAAACAAGAGGGCAGAAGTTGGAAGCCAAAAGAGTATATGAAGAGATAAACAAACTTACAAAGAAAAGATTGAGACAGGATAAGAAAACTATATAGAAAAACTAGCAGAAGAGGCACAAGAAGCGAATAATAGTGGAAATATAAAAGAGCTATATAATATAACAAAGAAGCTATCTGGAAAGTATAGAATACAAACCAAACCAGTGAAAGATAAAGAGTGTAAACTACTTACACTGGAAAACAGCCAACTGGCGAGGTGGCAGCAACATTTCCAGGAGAACTAAATGTAATGGTGGAAGAAAATGAAGATGAGAGAGACCAGGAAAGACAACAATATGTAGAGATAGAAGAAGAAAATGAGGAATACGTACAAGAAACGGAAATATCAACAACTCCACCTATAAAGCTGGAAATTGTACAGGCAATTAAAAAAGCAAAAAATGGAAAAGCGCCAGGATGGGATAACCTTCCAGTAGAGGTCTACAAGTGTGACCCACTTCTGGCAGCCGACATAATATATCCTCTGCTAGAGAAGATATGGAATTCAGCAACTCTCCCTGAAGATTGGAAGAAAGGAGTTCTAATAAAACTTCGCTCTTAATTAGAATGTATTTACATTAATTTATACAGGATTAAAAAGGGTATAACATATTTGTAATTTGTGGCATGCTGGATCAGGAGAATCTGTGTCCGTGGCGAGATTCAGTGTGTCCTCTCCTCTTTAGCGTGCCCTCTGATCCTCCTAGCCCTGTGACCACTGATGGTCATTTTTGGAAACACAGGAAATTTTGTTACACCATCTGGTGGCGAAATAGAGTCTTTAGGAGAGTTCGCCACAGCGCCATCTGCAATCTTTAAGACATTAGGACTATTCTTATTAAAGGTATTATCAATTTAATAATTAATATTTAATTGTTAAGTATTTTAATGAAAAAAAAAAATCTTTTTAATAGTTAAATTGCAATGGGACATGTCATACCATTAACCGAATATGAAAAAGGACAAATTGATGTCTTAAAAAGTCAAGGTTTGTCGACTAGGGCAATTGCTGGACGTTTGCAACGATCGCAAACTATTATCCTAGGACACCAATATGGCATAAAAAAAGTCTTTTGAACATCCACCAAGACAAAAACGATTTGTAATAAAGAAAATTAAAACTGGCCAGACGTCGTACAGAAAACTAGCTAATGACTAGTCACCAGACCCTCAATATCTCAAAATCAACAATTGACAACATTGTTAAGAGCGATGGTCCCTTAAAACATAAGAAATGTGCACCGAAGCTATCCCAAGGACACAAAGAAAAACGACTGGCATGGGCGAAAGATAAGATGGCTTGGACAACGGAATGGCGAAGAATCATCTATAGTGATGAAAGAAAATTTAATTTAGACGGTCCAGATAGGTGGGTATTTTACTGGCATGACTTAAGAAAAGAGCCAGAGATTTTTTCAAAACGCTAGTGTGGAGTGGGAAAACGCCTATAACATTTATAAGTGGCAAAATGAATGCTTTAGGCTTTCTGCCATATGCTGAAGGCATCACAGGAGCTCCGTGGTGGTTTCAGCAAGATAATGCCCCAATTCACACTAGTACCAGCACCAAAAAGTGGCTTGTTGACAATGGTGTGGTTTTGTTGAGTTGGCCTGCACTCTCGCCAGACCTTACTCCTATTAAAAATGATTGGGGTATGCTGGCTAGAAAAGTGTATGCCAACTTAAGAAGCTTTATCAGGAATCAAGAATTGAAAGATGCCAATCCTGGGAAAAAATTAAAGAGCCCCACTTCAAAAATTTAATTACCTCAAAGCCAACTCAAGCTTATGAGATAATTAAAAATAAAGGAGGACATATTAATTATTAAATTTAACAGGTTTGTCCACTGACTTTAGAATATTTGGACAGATGTCCTGACTATTTTTTTTATTTTAATTGTTTTCGTTTTTTATTATTAAGTTATTGTTTGTTTGTTTTTTGTTAAAAATACCTTTAAATGTTAAACAAACAATTTTAATTGTAATTTAATTGTAACAGTTTAATTTTAACAATTCTATTGTAATTTATAAAAATACAGAAAAAAGACTCCGTGAGTCTATATTTTTTGGACGCACTGTATATTGTCAGTCTAGATTTAATGGTATATAACTCATAGTTCTTAATCCAGCTTAAGTTATTTGTAAGCTGCTGATGAGTGAGCCTATACAGGGTGTAACTAAAGGTGTGTTACAAACTCTGGGGAATGATAGAACTGGTCAAAATAATCATTTTTTGTTCTATGAAGATTGGTCCACAACTGCATTGTTTAAGAGTTATAGCAACTGTTCAAAATGACGCCCTTCAGCGTCAATGCAGGCTTGCATTCGTCGCTGTACGTTGCAAGACACCCGTTGCAGCATCTGCTGGGAGTCCCTGATGTTGTCTGCTGCTACAGCCAATCGTGCGATGAGTTCCTCCACTGAATTAACCATTGTTTCGTAGATCAGGGACTTTAGGTGGCCCCACACAAAGAAATCCAATGGTGTTAGGTCTGGTGATCGTGGCGGCCAGGTAATTGGACCACCCCGTCCAATCCAACGATCGCCAAACGTATCAGTGAGGAAGGCCCGAACATGCTGTGAGAAATGTGGAGGTGCACCATCATGTTGGAACCACATTACTTGACGGATGTTAAGAGGTATGTCCTCCAACAGTTCAGGCAGCACCTCCTGAAGAAAGACGAGGTAGGTTTGTGCATTCATACGAGCTGGGAGAATGTACGGCCCAATGAGGCGATTGCCAACAATACCAGCCCACACGTTGACAGAAAATCGTTGCTGGAAGCGCCTTGTCGAAATGGCATGTGGGTTGATACGGTCCCAAACATGGATATTCTGGTGGTTGAAAATGCCTTCCCTGGTGAAAGTTGCTTCATCAGTGAACAGCACCTGCTGTGGGAATGCTGGTTCCTCTCTACAACGTGCAAGAAACCATCTGCAGAATGCCATACGTGGTGCAAAGTCAGCAGCTCCAAATGCTTGCATTCGTTGCATACGAAACGGATGAAACAGTTGGTCATACAGAACTCGCCAAACAGACATGTGATCTGTGTTCATGATGTGTGCAAGTGCACGGGTGCTACATGTTGGTCTTTCATGAACTCTACGAAGCACAGCTTCTTCGGATTGAGCGGTACGACGGGTGCGAGCGCGACCATGCTCTCCACGCATCACAGCTACACTTCCTATTGCTTGTAGACGTCGCACAAGCCGAGCAAACATTGTGTGAGCTGGCTGACGACGTTGTGGAAACTGCCGTTTGTACAGACGACAAGCAGCCCTTCCATTACCGTCTGCAGCACCGTACACTAACAACATGTCAGTGCACTCGTTAAAGGTGTAGTCCATATCCGGATGCGATCACACACGTTAGATTTTTTAGTGTGCAGGATCTGCTTGCATGGTAATGTGATGGTGTGGTCATGTTACTTTAAAAATTTACATGACCATACCATAATTCAGAAAGGGGTGTGTCATAAGCCTGAATTGATGCTGAAGACGTCATTTTGAACAGTGGCTATAACTCTTAAACGATGCAGTTGTGGACCAATGTTCATAGAACAAAAAATGCTTATTTTGACCAATTCTATCATTCCCCAAAGTTTGTAACACATCTTTAGTTACACCCTGTATATTACGAGGCATGTTTTTTAAGTAAGTACCGTTTTGCGATTCCGCCGCCGCAGCGCTACGGTCGGCGTTCCGCGCATGCGCGCTGGTTAACTACATCTCTTGTCTACGCACTGACGCCATTACAGTCTGATTCTTCATTGTATACGTTGTTTACTGAGTGTTTAAGATGCCTCCGACAATCGTGAGTCCCGCCGATTGTGAAGTACGGGCTGTTATACGATTTCTTAGTGCTAAAGGCGTAAAACCGATCGATATTCATCGTGAGATCTGTGAAGTGTACGGACAAAACATTATGAGTGATGGAATGGTAAGGAAATGGGTGAGAGCATTTAAAGATGGCCGCACAAATGTGCATGATGAAGAACGGAGTGGGCGTCCTTCGGTCGTTAATGAAGATTTGGTGCAGAAAGTGGACGAAAAGGTGAGAGAAAACAGACGCTTTACAATTTCATCATTGTGCGACTGCTTTCCTCAATATTCTCGTAGTGTTTTGTATCGCATTGTGACCGAGAACTTGAATTACCGGAAATTGTGTTCACGTTGGGTTCCAAAAATGTTGACGGATTTGCACAAAACCCAACGTTTAGGCAGTGCATTGACTTTCCTTGAGCGGTACCACAATGAAGGTGAAGGTTTTTTAGACCAAATTGTTACTGGTGACGAAACATGGGTGGCCTACGTCACACCAGAATCGAAACAACAATCCATGGAATGGCGACATTCATCATCACCCAAAAAAGTGAAGTTTAAGCAAACAATTTCTGCCCGGAAAATCATGTGCACAGTTTTTTGGGACAGAAAAGGAGTATTGCTAGTGGAGTTTCTGCCTCGTAATGAGAATCAATGCAGCGTCTTATTGTGAGACATTGAACAATCTGCGTCGTGCAATCCAGAACAAAAGACGTGGCAAGTTGAGTAAGGGTATCGTTTTGCTGCATGACAATGCCCGTCCACATGTGGCTAATCGGACCAAAGATCTCATCAAATCTTTTAAATGGGAAACTCTAGATCATCCTCCATACAGCCCTGATCTGGCGCCCAGCGACTACCATTTGTTCATGCACTTGAAGAAACACCTGGGTGGTCAGCGTCTTCAAGACGATAACGAAGTCAAAACATTTGTGATACAGTGGTTAACAAGTCAGGCGGCAGAATTTTATGAGGAGGGTATTCAAAAACTGGTGCCACGTTACGACAAGTGCCTCAATATTCACGGAAATTATGTAGAAAAGTAGATTAAGGTACAGGCTTTCATGTAAAAATAAAATTATTGCGATATCTTTGCACGTCTTTTTTTAATTCCAAAACGGTACTTACTTAAAAAACATGCCTCGTAATTTTAAACTCCAAGATTATACAATTCAGAAAGACTTAATAAATTTGTCAATTTGTATACATCATGTGTAGAGGCATAATAATTTAGGTGATAAATCACCTTAACTGCTCTTGTTGAAGCATATAAAATAACTTAACACTAAAATATCTGTTGCAAATCTAATTATAATCATCATGCCATATGATCTTCGTGAACATTAATCAAAAAAATGAGTAGTAAATGGCAGCAAAGCAGGTTCACACCATCATGTTTCGCGAGATGCACAAGGATGTTCACCAACCAAAAACATGCTAGGCTCATGGTAAATAAACCTTTCATGAAAATCACATCTCAAGTACTACGACTTAGCAGAAGCAGGCTATGCACCGTTATGGCTTTCTTATGGCCATTGTGTCTTAAGGAAACACTTCCACAGGATGGGTATTTATCAAGATGCACCACTGTGCAAGAAATGTAATTTGGAGGAAGAAACTATCCATTATTTACTATTTGAAGGTGTTGCACTTGCACACATAAGACAATCAAGTTTTGATGCAAACATGAGACAATTCATCATAAGCCTCTGGTAACTTGCTTCGCTTTCTTAGCGAGGCCAGATTCCTTTAGGTTCACAGAAATTGGGTTATGGTGGAATATTCCCATAGGAGGAATAAGTACTTTGTTTGGGGCTACAGAAAATTTCCTCTCCGTCTCCTACTAAAAAGAAGGCGAAGAATCCAAATGTGTAACTTATAAAATCATTTCTCATCATATATTGATAAGGTAATGCACAATAGACGTTATATTACCATATTATCAAAAGAACTGCACTCGATTTAGAAAAGAAATACAAAATATACCTGGGTATAAGATTTTATTAATATGAAACATTGAAATAAATTCGTGGATTCCATCTAAATACATACAACGAAATTTTACCTTTGAAATAATAATGAAATCGTTAATAAAAACTAAGTTGCTATCAAAATTTAGTCACTCCAGTTATACAGGGTGAACTTTAAGTACACTGACAAACTGAAGGAATTGTTCCTGACTGGAAATGGAGTAAAAATGGTCATAAACATGTGACCGGAAATGCACTGTTGCCACGGTAGAAGGCATGATGGAGTGCTGCCCCACTTCCGCATTATTTTTCGCCAACACCTCAACATCTTTCCCAGACGTTGGTTAGGACGCAGAGGCCCTATTGAATGGCCTGCTCGATCACCATACTTAAACTCCCTGGATTTTTACTTCTGGGGGCGTCTGAAAAGCCATGTACTGTGTGTCGGGACTATTTGCACATGCACCGTCCATTTTTGGACAGATGTTGATATGATTTTTTTACTCCATTTCCAGTCAGGAAATGTAATTAAAATTTGTCAGTTTGTCAGTGTAGTTAAAATTCACCCTGTACACAATGCATGAAATTCATTTTGTATGCAACAATCAGCAGCCACTTGTACGAGGGCGTTTTGAAAAGTAATGCCTCCATGGCTGTAACTTTTTTATTTGTTAACCGATTTTCAAAATTCTTTTTGTATCGTATACTCACCTTTGTCCTCTATGTAATGCACTATTCACTTTTCGACATAGTCGCCATCCCTTTCCACGCTTTGCACCAACACGTGACTAGTTGGGTGAACCCGTCGGAGAGGAATTCCGGAGTTGTTGTCGACACCAGGATTGAATGGCAGAGTTTACCTCGCAGTCAGAACCAACTCATGTCCCTTAAGGGGCTCTTTCTTCTTTGGGAAGCAGTGAAAGTGGCAAGGTGCAAAGTCTTTCATCTTTGAAATGTAGGTACTGCAACGCCTCTGGTTTTGGTGTGTGGTGACTTGTGTGTGGGCAGACGTTATCGTACTCCAGAAGCAAAGCTGCCATTCAATCCTGGTGTCGACAACAACCCCGAATTCCTCTCCGACGGGTTCACCCAACTAGTCAAGCATTGGCGCAATGCGTGGAAAGGAATGGGGACTATGTCGAAAAGTGAATAGTGCATTACATAGAGGACAAATGTAAGTATCAGATACAAAAAGAATTTTGAAAATCGGTTAGCAAATAAAAAGGTTACAGCCATGGAGGCATTACTTTTCAAAACGCCCTCGTATTAATACAACCTGAGGAAGAGACGATTTTTTTTTTTTTTTTTGCTTTCAGCCCATTCATTTCATTTACATTTTGCGAAAAAATTGAGTAATATGAGATGAAGCTAATGCTTGTAGATTGCTAGCATTTATTTATTTTTTTATTTTTATTAAAAAAAAAAAAAAAAAAAAAAAAAAAAAAAAAAAAAAAAAAAAAAAATAAAAAAAAAAAAAAAAAAAAAAAAAAAAAAAAAAAAAAAAAAAAAGAAAATCGTCCTCGAGATTTTGATGAATTTCAACGTTTTAGACCTCCCCGAGTCCGTAAACACATTTTTGGAATTATGTCTGTGGTCTGTCCGTATGTGTGTGAACACGATAACTCAAAAATGCAATGATTGAGATGGATGAAATTGATTACAGTACAGTTGAAACTGGATAACTCGAAAAATCCTTAAGTTGAACTTTTCTTATGGTCCCGACTCCTTGAAGTAAAAAATCATGAAAAATTCCTCCACCGATCAGCGATAAAAAAAAAAAAAAAATGCGGAACACATACACAAGCAATCTGAAGAAGCTACTATGACAGTGAAGAGGAAAAGAATGCGAAATGCTGTTCACCACAATTCACGTGGTTTTGTCAGTATAATATGAACAAAAATTTTATTTTACAGAAGTGTAATTATTCATTTATTTCATGTACATTAAAATTAACTTCTGCATTTTTATGACAAGAGGTATGCCAACAAAACTTGCCAGTTAGCAGTGATTTATTAAAAGAAAAGGCGAACAAGCTAGTGAGGAAACTGGACATCGAGAACTTTGAATGTTCTAATGGATGCATTGAGCAATTTAAAAAAAAAACGCCACAATATTACTTTCCATGCAATGAGTGGCAAAGCCAATACTGTTGACACAGAGTGTATCCAAATGGTGGGACAAATTCCTCCTGCATTGATTGTAGATCTTGCTCCAAGCGAAATTCATAATGCTGACAAAATGGGGTTATTCTTCAATTTGCCATCTGACAAAACTCACTGTTTTCGTGGAGAAGTGTGCCATGGAGGAAAGCATAGCAAAGAAAGGCTTACATTTTTGCTATGTTCCAATCTAGATGGAACGAACAAATTTGAAGCTTGTCATCTCAAGAAAGTCAGCCCGACCACAATGTTTAAGAAAGTTAGAAAACTTCCCCATGATTATTTTGCTAACAAAACTTGTGTGGATGACGCAGAAATATTCACACAGTGCCTGTCGAAATGGAATGATAATTTTTCAATGAACTATCCTTTTCATTGACAACTGCAGTCCGCACATGGTCCCGAACAATTTATCACATCTTTAGCCTATCGAACGAAGGCATAAAATGTGCACGTTATTATACTCACTAAAATGTGCACACAAGAAAGATTTGGCACGTGCAACTTGAATTCATGGGAGGAAAAGAATGAATTCAAAAAATGTAATGTGCTGGAAGTGATCTTTGGCATATGTAAAGCCTGGGATAACTTGCCAGACAAAACCATGACCAATTGCTTCAAGAAAGCTGGATTTTAGTTCAAGAGCAAAACAATAAGAAAACAACGAAGAAAACGACAATGACAACAATTTTGAAGATTTTAGCAAATGATAAGTTTTTCGAAGCACTGACAGGTATCGAGAAGCACTCTAGTCTATTGAGTTTCGTGACTTTGTCGAAGTAGACAATCAAGTGATCACTTCTGGTTTGCTCACAGATGACAACATTATAGCCGGGCAATTGGAAAAAGTGTTGATGAAGACGTGGAGGAGGAAGAAGAAGAAGAAAGCCGTGATGTAAGTGTAAAAAATGTAATGGCTGCCGAACCCAAAAAAGATTTGGAAGACTACTTTAATTACGGTAGAGCCCCAATAATTCGAGGTAATTGGGGCTGGCTGTACATCAAATTAGAAAAACTCTGACTACAGAGAAATATTTACATTTAGATGGTATAATTTCAGTTCAGTTCAGTTTTCAGCCCGCATCTCCCAACGAAAAGGAGACAAGCTGCTTAATCTGTTACAGGCGCTGATTATTGATTCGTAGTTTTTTATAGAAGAGGGCTGAGTATTTTCAGTGTTAAGTCTGAGTCTCTGAGGAAGTCCATTAGAGCGTGGATAATGTTTCTCTTCACTCGTTTTTTCCCCGGGGTACATAGGAGAATATTTGTCATCGTTGGGGTAGTGTTAGTTAGAGCCAGGTGGTTGACCATTTGCTCCCTCTGTTGCCGATAATTCGGGCATTCTAATAGAACATGTTTCACTGTTTCCGGCGCACCACATGAGCATTTATCAATAGCACAAATTTTAATTTTATGTAAAAAACTTTTTGTAGGCAGGTGACTGCTTCTTAGTCTGAAGATGGCAGTTCTTTGATCAAAGCATAAGGAGTGAATTTGATGTTGCTTAGGAGTGTTGGTATCAGTTGTTTATAGTGGCCACCTCGAGTCTCTGCGCACCACTCAGCATTCCAACGCACTGTGAGCTTTCTCTTAACATATGATCTTAACGATTTTGGCTCAAGGTGGGCATTTTTAGTTGGGTCGTTCGACGTTCTTGCCCAGTTGGCCAAGTGGTCCACTATCTCATTTCCTTTAATGCCTTTATGTCCTGGGATCCACATCAGACTAATAGAAAAATCTTGAAGGGAGAGGGCCACTATGAGGGTAATAATTTGACCTAAGGCATCGCTATGGAACCATTTTCCCACTTCAAGAGAGTTTTTAATTGCCTTTATTGCACTTTTGGAATCGGATAAGACTAAATATTTGGCCAGTGGTTGTAGGCTTATTAATAGGATTGCCTTATGCACAGCTATCAGTTCAAGCATGGTGGCACTGGTGACAGGGCTACACTTATTGGCTATAATGTGCTTGTTCCTTTCATAAATACCAATTCCACCCCATGAGTCTCCCGGCGTTAAGGAACCGTCGGTGTAAATTTTTTTTAAATCGTGGCAGTAGTTAAATAGAAGGCCCGAAGTAATTTTTCTAGCGACATCAGGTGAGGTCATAGATGTTAAGTTAGGTAAAAGAATAATGTTCAGATTGAGGCCTGGGAGACGAGGGTTTTCGATAACTGTTTGACCGAAGAGTAGAGTGTTCTCGCATTGGAATTTAATGAGAATTCCACAGACGAGATCTTGGATTTTATGCGAATTAAAGAGGACACGATAGTTTTCCGCAAAAGTGGCGTTTGTGCTGAAGGATGGTGAAACTTGCAAATAGGTGTAAATAGTGGAAATGATTTTGGCCTCCCATCTCAATGGCGGGGGTATAAGGTTGGAGTCAGCATACAGCATTGATTGTGAGACGATTGCGTGGCATGCATGCAGGCTCTTATTAATTTCCTTTCCTGCTTCGCTAGCAGCTCTCTAGTGGATTTGGAAGCCAAAAGTAAGAAAAGGACCGTTTGGTCAATGGTCTGGATTAGGAAAGACAGGACTGTAGATGTTTCCGAGCATGGTGGTCCCCAACTTAGTCTGTTTATACGCTTAATTCGAGCCAGGTTCTTCCTCAGATGTTCTTTAACATGACTTATGTGGTGGTTCCACTTTAATTTTTCATCCAGGGTAATACCTAAAAATTTGTGGGTTTTCCTGATGGGCAGAGCTATGTTGTTCAAATATATACTAGGGACTGGGGCCATACCCTTTTCCACGAAAAAGATTACAACGGTCTTATCTGGCGAAAAGGACAAGGCATTTGAATTTCCCCAATCAGATAGGGTGTTACAAGAACTCTGGAGACCACTTTTAATTTCAGGAATAGATCGGTGTGCGGTCCATATGGCGATGTCATCAGCAAATATGTTGATATTTATTCCCGCTGGGAGGTTATTTGAAATGTCCATCATAAAAATATTGAAGAGGACAGGACTTAATGAGGAGCCCTGAGGGAGCCCTCTGGCTTGTACTTGCCAGGGGGTACCTCCTGGATACTTGATACCCACCAGTCGGTGCTTGAGGAAGGCGGAAATCCATACAGACATACGTCTTGGCAGAGGGATTCTAGCAATCTTATTACAGTCGAACCCGAATAACTCAAACTGATAACTCAAATTCCTGGTTAATCAAATGATATTCTAAATCCCATCCCCCAGAGCATTTAATTCAACAGAAAATTCAGTCATTAACTCAAACAAATTTTTTAATAAATCCCAGATAACTCAAAGAAAGTTTGGTTTTAGTGAACAGGAAGTAACGGAAATTCAAGAAAAAAGTGAATTCTCTGTAAAATTTCAAATATAAAACATCTGTACATACATAAATGTCATCGGATGAAAAATAAATGGGCAAAAATTGCCAAGAGATACCTTTCGAAAATTTTTAAAAACCGGAAGTAGAATTCGGAAGCCATGCCAAAACAGCCTTGGAATTGATTTCGTGTTGGAACGGACCGTATTTTACTGGGTCCCTACTGTATTTGCATATGGATCTCATTAAAACTAATCAAATTCATAGAAATATAATGAGTATCATGTAATCTTTGTAATGGTCATGTAGCCTACTGGTTAACTCCAAAACCTGGTAAGTCAAAATTTTTATGTGGTCCGCTGATGATTTGAGTTATCAGGGTTCAACTGTAATGAGGGTCTCATGGTCAACGGAGTCATATGGTTTGGTTAAGTCCATAAATATAGCACCCAGTGATTCTCCTTTCTGCTACGCAGTATAAATGTCGTCCACCAACCTTATGACGGGGAAAGTGTAGATGGATCTCTTACGAAAACTTATGATGCATGGAGGGAGAACGGGGTACAATTCCAAAAAAGTGCTGTAGTCTATTGTTGACTATCCACTCCATGAGTTTAATGAGACAAGATGTTAATGCTATAAGTCTGTAATTTTGTGGGAGAAAGGGCGATTTATTAGGTTTCAGAATAGGGTGGATAAAGGATAGTTTCCATACCTTTGGGATTATGCTGGTTGTCCAAGATTTGTTAAAGTGCTCCAACAAGATTTTTAGTTGGCTCTTATTTAGCTTGGTAAAGGTTTTATCTAGCAATTTTTCAAAGGTTGAAGGTTACTGGTAAAAGAGTTGGCCAGTTGAGTTGTTTTTCTGCTGGCATTCCCACCGTCTTCTCAAGTATAGAAATGGCCAATTCTTTGGGATCTTTTATGGAACCATCTTGATTTCTTATTAGTGGAGTCGTGTACTTTGGTTTGTGAAGTATACTTTTAAGGATTTTCCAAATGTTATTCTTTTTACTACTTGAGATGAGGTTTGCCCAATATTGTCGTCTATGTTTTTTAAGGACCCTTTTACATAACGCCTTGATTTTCTTGGCCTGGTTCCAGCAGACATTGCATCTGCATTTTAAGAACTGTCTTCTAGATCTGTTTCTAAGCCAAATTGCTGATTTGCATTCAGGAGACCACCAAACAGGTCTAGGGGGGATGCCTCTATTCTCTGGAGTGGATGGAAGAATTCTATTATGAAACAAACGCATTTGTTTTTGAATGTCTTTTGACAGGAAGAAGCACATGTCTGGATTGTAAACTAAATTTACCAAAGGGTTGAGGGACGTTAGGATTATAATTGCGCATGGTGGGCTTGAGTGGGTGGACAGAAATGATAACCAAGCACACTGGTTGGTGGTCGCTCCCATATGTGCCTTGGACTAAGGAGATGTTGATCGGTAGAGGCCAGTTTGAAGAGGAGATAGCAATGTCCAGGTTAGATGGAGACCAAGTCTACCTGGGTGGTGTGTAGGTAAAATCTGGGGTAAAGTGGACAGTTAGATTATGTCTTATAATGAGGTCTTCTAAACACGTCCCATTATAATTATAGTTTTCGCATCCCCATAGCGGGCTTTTGGCATTAAAGTCGCGAATAATGATGAATGGGGGTAATAATGAATTAATTAGATTCTCCCACGCAACTTTTCTGATGAATCCCGGTACATAAACGAAGTACAAGTGAACCCAGGTGTTATAAAAGTAAATGACGAGATTGATTAAAGCAATAAAATCGAAGTGTTTACTGGAATTTATGAAGTGTGGGATTTAGGGGTTAACAGCAGCCAGATTACCTCCTCTATGGTGGTCCCTATTGTTAAGGTAGGTGATGCAGTTACTGATATTAATCACAGAGTCAGTGTTCAGAAAAGTCTCACAAATAGCCAGTATGTCAGATTTTCTTTGTAAAAGAGTAGTGTCTTCCCAATTCGAGATGACACCTCTCGCATTCCAGTGAATGATCTTAATCAATGTCAATGTGTTGGTGGGGGGACAGCGTCGGAGAAAGCATATCTTGCCACCAGAAAATAACTTCTGAGAACCAACGAGGTGAGTGCTGGAATCTCTTACTCATGATGTCAAGTGTATTTTCGACACCTCTCGAGTTGTTCAGATTGTCAGGGCATTTGGCGTCCCCTATCAGGGTGGAGATGAAGAATTTTAACATACTACTGATGGCTTCATCTTTATCGATTGTGGCTGAGTCTATTTTGGAGGCAGATGTCACTGTATAGGTCGGAAAGCCTCCATCTGCTGTTCTTTTATTGGGTCGGTTGAGGGATTTGTAATGAGCCCTGCTGTAAAACGGGAAAGTTGTGACCATGGTATCTGAGAAGGGTTCATATTCAGTTAACTTTGACTAAAAATGGGGGACAACGAAGTTCCTAACGACAGGAGGGGGGGGGGGGGGAGCAATTCATCCCTACAACTGGTAGTACAAGTCAGAAACTCTTGCTGGGAGTTTGGGCATGATCCCGAATGGGATTGGTATTCTAGATACTCATGCGAAGGTGAATTAGAGGTCTGGGACATGTGATTCTGTTGTCTTGAGACCAGGGGGTGACGCTGTCCCCCGGAAACTTGCGAGGTGTATGATTTCTAGATGGGTCCTTCTGCTTCTAATTCCAAGTCAACCAGTTTATTTGCTTCATAATATGAGCAAAATAAATTAACCATTTTAGAACTCTTACATGATCCGAACTCACGCATTTAGAACATGTTGCTGGGTATTGGCACCTTGTCTTAGTATACCATAGCCTGTGGCATTTGATGCACTGCATTGGC
>JAHWFO010006517.1:546437-573407 GCA_023313115.1 Rhysida immarginata | reverse complement strand
CACACACCTATGTGTATATACATCATGATTCCAATCATTGTTGGAGCCAGAAGCTATCAACTTTCATCTTCCTCATCGACAGAGCCCTCAATCTACCCCTATCCAAAGAAACAATCAAGACTGAAATACAAAGAACACGGGAGATCGCTAAATTCAACGGTTATAAACAAGGGCTGGTTAATGATCTACTTTGTAGAAGAAGTTTCGTAAAGAAAATCAGAGAAGTTATGACCCTAGGTAAAAAACCGAGTTCGACGTTTAGAATGCCCATCACGTTCAACAGGACCTTGACGACCAAATTAAGAACTATCTTCAAGGAAGTTGATGTGACCATAGCCTATAAAACTCCAAATATACTGAAGAACTTCTTAAGTAACACCAAAGATAAAATTCCACCATTGCTCCAACAGGGGATATATGAAATAGCGTGTGGCAAATGTCCGATGGTCTACCGTGGGGCAACTTGCAGGAATGTTCTTGCAAGATTTAAAGAGAACAAGGCCAATGCCAGGTACGGACGCCCTGAAAAATCTGCGGTGGCTAAGCACATGCTTGAGATGGGACACGAGGTACTACTTAAGGACTGTAGATTAATTAGAAGTGTAAAAAATCGGAATGCACTTGATGCCTTTGAGTCATTGGAAATTTCTAAGAAGAACCCAGATTTATTAGTAAATGGAGATGCAGGCCCCGTCAGAGATTCAACATTGATAAAATCATTGAAGGTTTTTGGTTGCTGATTTATTTTTCTCTTTTGTATAATATGGGAAGAGGTTTTTGGTCGATTTATCGATTTTTATGTTATTTTGCTTTGTTTGGCGACTTGGGTATTTCTCCTAGGTCCGCGTTTTTGTAAGAGATGACTCCCGGTTTCTGCGTGACGGGACGTGCACGATATTAAATTATCGTACACGGCCCGACACTACAGATATGCCTAAGGAGACACATCTGTGTTTGTTTTATTATGATTTTATAGCACTCAAAATAAAAAAAAAAAAAAAAAAAGGAACGGGGAAAGATTGAAAAGCAGGAACTTAGATTAATGGGGTAGGAATTGGAAGCCGGATAGGCGGGTGACTTTGGAATAGAAAAGATCGTATAGCGGAGCCATTTCAGAAATCACATGGAATACAGAGTAAGGAAGAGAATCGTACCCATTAAATATTAAATTAATTTAATTCTCGTTCATTGAAGTCTTATGATTTAAACTGCCTCAATTGGATCTCAAATGGGTGAACAGCTGAGCTCTCTCAACAAACAAAAATATTATAAAATACAGTAGAAAATTAATAAGTGTAAAAGTAAAAAACATGAGAATAGCAGTGGAAGAAAATAGTTTATTCATTTTATGCATTTCAACTAAGTAAAAGAAAGTACGCCTAGAGCCCACTTTTGTTTAAGGATTTAGAAAGCAAAAAGTGTGAACAATGAGCAAGGGGGTAAAGGAGTGGCATTGCCTAGGCAACGAAAGCAGAGACAGAAAGTTCTAAGAAACAAGAGCAGTGAACAATGAAATCAAGGTCAAGGTGGAGAGGAAGTGGGATATGAGAAAGGAAAAGAAACACAGATGATCTGGAGAAATCAACGAGTGAGTTGAAAATTTGGTAGCTGGTGCAATTTGTTTTATGGTAGAGATGAAATCTAAGATATATTACGAAGTGAAAGTAAGAAGTGCGTAGCAGAATAGAAAAGAATAGAGACAGAAAGGAAACGAAGTTGGTTCGACCGGAGAGGTCAGTGATCAGCAGACAGGAGACACTGGGTAAGATGACGGCCCAAACGACCCAGACAACCGGAGAAGGCCTGCTCCAGCTTACATGCCGGCAATCATGGAAGCAAGAGGTAAGCGGACATAGTCGGGCGGTTTGGCAACAGGTGTCTGGAATACAGAGGTACACGTTAAGAAACGGGACCGGGATCCCTGAGCCGGGGTATCTAGATTGTGTTCGACCTGTGCTGTCTCTCTCGGCATGTACCCCTTTATAGCCGGGCTAGAGGGCGAGGACGCGTGGGGACAGCAAGCCAAGCAACCGAGCTACGTAGCGCAACCAAAGCAACAGCGTGGGCGAGGAAGGAGGAAAACACCGCAACAGGATGGAATCGACCGGGTCCAGTGGCAGTTAAGGAGTGTGAGAGCGATCGTAACTTACAGTGGTTCAACATAGATCAACGAGTAAACATCAGTGTCGTCTAATAACTCAGATAAGTGCACAAATTAAATACAGGCCTGCGCGAAATTAGTGTTTAATAAGGGGATAAAAAGTGAAAGAGACTCTAATGGTTTAAGGGTGATTATGAACGTTCTTGGTTTTCTTTATGATAGAGTAATTAAATGATATTAACTTGTGAGTTTACTCATACAAATCAATAAGTAGGTAATAGTAAAATTGAGAGAGCCAGCTAATAATACGATGTTAATAAATAAAGATTTAATAGAAAGTGGAGAGAGTTCTGGTAGATTAAAGAAGATATAATTTTGTAATTTGTAAGTTTGATAGTTAAGAATTGTGGTTATTAAGAATGCAAAGGTATGCTAATATAAAAGAAGAGGAATATTTTCTTGTTACTTCTAATAGTTTGATTGAATAAATACATTGACCATAGACATAGATAATTTTGTTTTGTTGAATTTATCTTTAGCTAAATTTTGGTATATGAAATATTACACCTTGGATGCAATTGAGTTGAATATTAATATTTAGTACATCAAGAGAAGTATTTAATTTTACTGTAGGTCAGATCTGCAACTAGGAGCAGAATTACAAGGACATAAGTAATAACGGGAGCTTGCTTTGCAAATTTAGGAATAATTGAGGCTAACAATTTGACAATAAATTTTTTTTTATGGTTTGATTTAACGGATCTTATATTAATACAAGGGAGAGGGAGGAATAACTACCACTATACGATCTAAAAAATATATATATTGTGGCACAGGTAAGTGATAATTAGAATTTTAGGTGTAAGTTAGAGATATAAGTTTAATTGATAAACCAGTGGGATTATAAGGAAGTGCAAATAGTATCGGTGAGGTAGATGTTGATATTTAAAGTGCGTTGTGGATAGTTCTATAGATAGTTAAGGGCCATTAGAGTAAGGGAGTAATCTAAGAACAAAAACCCGCGCGTCAGACCTACATTGGTTGTGGACCTTGCTTGTGAACAGCGACTGGAGGACTGGGAGTCTGTTCCACTAATAAATTGTACTGACGAACAGTACTGATTATCATTGAATACTGAACCCAAAGGGTTCGAAATACGTATATGTCGATTAAATAATTGTGTGGACAAGAGTTGTTACCGTAAATACTGTATTAAGCGCCCGGGCGCTTATTTGCAAAAATTCAGCGGACTCCCAGGCGCTTAATGCAGGCGGACCGGTATTACAGGCCCAGCGCTTATAAAATTCTACACAAGTGTGATGGATACTATTATACAAAATTCTCGCCCTTCTCCTTCATCTTTTCTAAAATATCCTGCTGTGTTTTCCATTCCTGTTAGGATCAATGATAAACGTGTTTGGCTGTAGCCTCTGTAGAATGGTTTTCAGCCTACTTTACTGTTGCGAGATTAAAATTGATGCTACAACTGTGAAGTTTTCATTTTTCATCAGCTATGTTGCTTGACTGAATCCAAAATTAAAAGCAAGAAATTAGAAGACAATCATGCTGGTATCTAATTTCCGGTTTAACAGTGGCATTTGGGAGAGGCCAAGGGACGATAAGAAATCGGAAAGCTGGGAGAAATTAGGTCCCAGATATAGTAAGGAATATATCTGGGACCTAAGGAATATATCCTTACTATATCTGGGACCTAATTTCTCCCAGCTTTCCAATTTCTTATCGTCCCTTGGCCTCCGAATATCATTTCGTACTCCAACCCCAGCTGCTCGCACCCTGAACCCGCCCACCTCCGTCACCTCCGACAAATATTCCCAATCCGGAGTTTACCGCCTGAATTGTGCGTTTTGCAATATGTTCTATGTGGGATTATCGACCCGCAATCTTGCATTGCGATTCAAGGAACACCTTGACTCTATAAGAAACGAGACCGTGTCTCCCACTATGCAAACCATCTCGCAGATTCCGGACACACTTTGAAGACAAAAGAAGAGGTTATGTCTGTCTTGCACATCTTTAATAAACCAGAAAAAACTGCTACTTTCGAAGCGATCGAAATATTCAAGGCCAAGAGGTCCACCCCACGCTTGCTTCTCAATTGCCAGACGGACTTTAATGTGTTTGCAATACTTAGTTCTTTATCTGATCTTCTATGATTTTCTCTCGTTTTTTATTTTATGTTTCTTCTGCATTTTGTAATTTTCTTACCCCTTTATTTTATTTTATTTTTATGTAAATTCTCTTGTCTTCGGACAACCGGATATGTTCTCTTTTCGGTCCGTGTTAAACGCACCATCTCTGTACAACTTCTCTTTTGTGTATCTTAAAAAATTTTTTGTATTTATTCTATTTTATTCTACTGGCCATTACGTCCTTTTTGAACTCTTTGGCCCCCTTGCTTTATATCCTATTGGTTCTTGTATGTATTTACGCTCATTGCTTAACTTGTACCACTGTTCTGTATATATAAAGCTTGCATGCCTCTTACTGTATATCCTTGACAAAGCCGGGAATAAATGGCGAAACTGGTTGGAACTCCTGATGCCCCTCTGTTATACTGTAAGGCCACCACCTATTTAGTTAATAGGAACAGTATTGTGATCCATCCTTCCACCGATCTGAATGTGTGACGTTCGTCTCTTTCAAATAATTGAAACTTGTTTGTGATATAAACCACGTGGCCGGAAGCCCACTTACTTTGTAATCGCCAGCTCGATAACTTGCTGTGAAATGGATTAACTTGGCACACCGTCAAGTTTGTCAGCAGCCAAGAGAGACTAGAACTCTTGGGAGAGCAAGCCTGCTCTCGCAAGGAATATAAAAGGAGGTACTTTCGGATTCAGCCAGACTGGTTTCAGATTCCATTGATGCAGCACCAGCAGATAGTTCCGGACTTTTCGGCAAGATGTCACCGCCCAGTAGACTGTGAACCGTAAGTACCCAATTCTCTTTTATTTCCCCTTCGACCAAGCGGTATTAATTGTGACTATTTTGAATCATTACTGATGTCAATTCCCTATTACGAACAGTTTAAGAGCTTATATCCATAATGGTGCTGATCTGAATATTGTACTTTCCATTTGTTAATTTAATCATCCCGCAAATGTTTTAGAAACATTCATTTGTATTTATATTTCATACTGTTTTTTTTTATTTATTTACTCTCGCTTCAATTAGTCATCTTGTAATACTTAAGTTTATCTGCCTGGGACCCCTTTTTGTTTGTTTTTATAACTTTAATCAAATATCCAATGACAAAATTAATTATTGGAATATCACAATGGTGCCCGAACTAAATAAAGAGGCAGAAGCTGATGCGAATACGCAAATGGCGATCAGAAGCGATAACATTGTAGGGTTTACTAACTTGATTCCCACATTCTCCGGGTAAGAGGCATCCATTAATGTACATGTGTTCCTGGATGCGGTGGAAACTGCTGCCACCATAGCAGGATGGAAAGACAACATAACCTTAGGGGTACTCCGCACAAAAGTTAAAGGGAAAGCGGCCACGACTTTTAACGATTACGCCTTGTTTAAAATAAGTAATTTTAACAAACTGAAGCATCGCATGAATGACCTGTTTCCAGTCAAGGAAGACCTTCAATTTGCGGAGCTTAGATTTTTCCCAGCAAAGCAAAATGAACGGAAAATGGTTCGTGATTATGCAAACTGACTACAATTATTGTTTGTAAGAATGGCTTGGAAAAATAACATGTTTCAAGATGGAAAGGAGACAGTTCTAATGTCCCATTTTAAGGAAACTGTAATCCCGTCCGCACAAATGCTATAAGCTTGTAAGGGACCTGGGTCTTCGTGAAGCCATCGAAATTGCTATACAAGTAGAATAGATGAGTATGGAAAAACAAACTAATAAAGTTGAATTCATAAAAACTTCGATTCAGAAGTCACGCCCATTATACAACAAATGCAAGAACATCAAAAAATGAGTGAAGAAAAATTTGCTGAACTCCGTCAGATAATAGTAAAAAACAAAAACAAGACATTCAGGCGCTTCAGCGATTCCAAAATTACAATAAACAGCGTGGTAGAATATTCAGTGTTGGAAATGCAATGGGCATGGGCACACGCAGCAAAATTGTCCTTTAAATTAATAAGGTCTGGATGTAAATTGGACGTCATCCAGCCCTCCCAGATTCAGTCAAATATCTCCACGCTAACCGGGAGAATAACCTATTGTGATAATTTAAATAAGTGTATATTTAAATATTTGAATATAATGAAAGACAAGGGTCAACAGTGGCGTAAATAAACGATAAAACAATTTAATCAACAAGTTGGGGATACATTAAAGAATGTTAAAAATAGAAAGGCAATAAAATAAATAAACAACGCTGTCCCTAACGGACGCGAAATACACTAATTCTAAAAATACGATCGAGATCAGTTATTACGAGAGACCAAGCAAGTTCCCGGCTTGGGATAGGTTTCTAACCGCATAGTAAGGGCTGCTAGGGGATACATTAAGAACAGGGTACTTACAGTTGTGAAGATCTAGGAGCGAAGTCTTGAAGATACACATTCGGCATAAGTTCTCTCAGGAAGGCACGAACCACGATGCCTCTCATTCGAAAGACCCGCCTTATATATCCCCCTAGCATTACCCATAACTCTATGCGCGTTATCACGGTCCTGATTGGCTGCCTGCCATTCCGATCTCCTCGCCCCCTGGTGGTCACGATCCAAATTAGTCACAAAGCTTCCGGGGCGGCCGCTGGCAACTTGGGGTCTCCCATCTCCATTAACAGGCGATGATTCATCAACACGTGGAGAGGGGGGGGGGGTAGACACAGAAGTTACAAAGCGTTGTAACTGACGAATGTCACAACTTCCCCCTTCCATAGTGAAGTGTTGAGCACTCGGTGCGATTCTGTGGATGTTCCTAACCTCGCTCGTCAAGGTGGGTCCATTGTGGAGCTGCCTGTAGTCGATTCTTGGTTTTCTGCGGAGATTGTATCGGTCCTGGCCTCTGGCGTGAGCGTCACCGTCTGGTGGGACTACGGGTCCGTCTTGCTCCTCCACTTCGATTTGGGGTTCTCCTCGTTCCTCAGTCGGAGGAAGAATAATGTGGTCGTCCTCTGCCTCTGGGTCTTCGTCTTCGCTGCCTTCTGGTCCAAGTGTGGTCTTGGATCTGCAACGAGTTCCCCTTGATCCCATGTTCCCCCATGCAGCCTTAATCCTATCGATATGGACAACCTGTCTCTCCCGAAGACCGGATCCCTGGATCTCGTAATTAACGGAGCTCAACCTCCGAGTTATACGAAAGGGCCCCCTATATTGATGACCCAGTTTATTTTTGCCTCTGTTCTTGATTAAGAGAAGAACCTTATCTCCTATCTGGAATTCCTTTAGATGCCTCCCTTGATTACGTTTCTCAATCTTAGAGTCTCTTCTTGTATTACTTTCTTGGTTAGCAAGGTTGCGTGCGACTCTCAGTTTGGCTGGGTCAATGTTAGTTCCCCTTCCTTGATACCCGCTTCCCAAGGTGTACAGGGATCAAACCCGTATAGGAGGTAGGCCGGGGTATCCCTCGTGTTTTCATTGTCGGTGGTCCTAATGCTAAAAAGGGCAGCGTTAATAAACTCATCCCATATGTGAGGTTTCCCATCACACAAGCGTCTTAGTATTTCAAGGATACTCTGGTTTGCTCGCTCAACGAGACCGTTGGAGTTGGGACGATATGACGTAGTGCAAACGTGTGTGATGCCGAGGTCCTCCAATACATTGCGCATTACTTCGGATGTGAAATTAGTTCCCCTGTCTGATATCATTTCCTTAGGGATTCCATACCGGCAGATGATGCCTTCTACAAGTGCCCTAGCAACAGTAGTGGCCTTCTGATCTCTGAGAGGAAATGCCTCGGGGTAACGTGACATCACATCGATGCACACTAAGATGTACCTGTTTCCATTCTCCGTTTCCGACATCGGACCTATGATGTCGACGGCCATTTTGTCAAAGGGGCGTTCGGCCCTTATTCCTTGCTGAAAGGGGGCTGGTCCCTTTTTTAATTTGCATTTTTGACAAGTTTGACATGCTTGAATGTATTTGTTGACATCTTTACCTAGCGACGGCCAAAAGTAGAATCTTTTTAGCTCGTTGATAGTTTTTGTTATACCCTTATGGCCCGCTAGCTTGTTGTTATGAGCCATTTCGATAATTCGGATTTTCATCTCTTCCCCTATGCACACTTTACCGGCACCCCGATCTCTTTCTCTCTCTCTCTTCGCTTGACCTCTGGGAAAACATTTCAAAATTCCGTTCTGCACTCTGAAATCTCCAAAAATTTTAAATTTTTCAGGTGTTTTGTTCCCCTTCATTAGTGAATTGTAAATTTCACTAAACATGGAATCAGTGATCTGGGAGGATCTTATATCCTCTTTCAAATTATCCTTGATCACTTTAATGATTCCATTACACTCCCTCACAGGAGGACGAGATAGGAAGTCGGCAACCACATTCCTTTCGCCTTTAATGTGAGAAATCTGGAGATCAAATTCTTGAATCTCCAGAGACCAGCGCAAAAGGCGCTGATTCATAGCCCCGATGTTAGCTAGGAAAGAGAGAGGTTTATGATCGGAGAGCAGGTGAATAGGAAAACCCAGTACCATAGGCCTAAATTGTCTGAGAGCTTGGACCATTGCCAGTAGCTCTTTCTCAATGACAGAGTAGTTCGCCTGGGCCTCGTTAAGTTTGGCACTGAAAAATGCGATGGGCCGGATGCCCTGGTCGGTCTCTTGCTGAAGGACGGCACCAATGGCCTCCGCCGACGCATCAGTATAGAGCAGAAAAGGTCTGGTGGGGTGAGAACAGGGGGGTTCATAATGGCCGCTTTTAATGATTCAAAAGCTTCCTGGCACTCGTGGGACCACACAAACCTTGCACCCTTCTTGGTCAGGTTCGTTAGGGGGGGCTATGATCTTGGACATGTTACGGATGAACGGTCTATAAAAGTTAGCTGCGCCAATGAAGGAACGCACTTGCTTCACTGTTCGCGGGGTTTCTAGATTAGCAATGGCACTGACATTTCCAGGGTCAGGGGTCAGGCCTTCTCGAGATATTATGTGTCCAAGATAGAGCACCTTTGTCATCATTATTTTGCATTTCGATGGCTTCATGATGATATTATGAGTCTTGAAAATATTCAATACCCACCTGAGGGTTTCCAGATGTTCTTCGGCCGTCTTAGAAAAGACCAGCACATCATCCTGGAAAACATGTACGCTTTGGTACAGCCTTTCGTACAAAAGGTCAGTCATATACGACTGGAATGTGTGGGCAGAGTTCTTCGCACCCTGAGGCATACGAGTTAATTGATACTTGCCCCAGGATGTCTGAAATGCAAAGCACTTCCTAAGTTCAGGGGTTATAGGGAGCTGGTAATATCCAGAGTTGAGATCAAGGACACTAAAGAAGTTGTATTCATGCAGATTATTCAGGATATCATGGATCCTAGGTATAGGATAATCCAGAGCAGTAGTGACGTCGTTGACCTTGCGTAAGTCAAGCGTGACTCTTATGTCGCCATTGTTCTTTTTAACTATATGAATCGGGGAGTTCCAACGTGACCGTCTCGGTTCGATAATACCCGCCTGTAAGTATGAGTCTATCTTGGACTTTAGCGCGTCAAGATGGATTTTAGGAATAGGGTATTGGCGGACAAATACGGGGCGGGATTGGTCAATGTCAAATTTCACCATAACATTATTAACCCCAGATAGCATTACTATCTCTTCCGCAAAGTTCTCCGCGTGAACCTCTAATAGTTCATCCAGCTGTGTCTTAATGACACCATCAAGATCCCCTTTTTCGATGCCGTCAATCACCGTAGTTTGGGCGAGGACAATCTCCTCGGCTTTAGCATCCCGGAATCTAAACTCTGCCTTGGTGATAAAGTCATTCCCGATGATTCCTTTATACTTACGGTCCTTGAAGTCATGGACAAGGAATCGACTATTTTTGAAATATGATCGCCCTATGAAGACATCAGCTGTAATCACTTGGCTGATGGAACTGGAGTTATTAATTCTCGATAAGATAATGTTTTCAGGGATGATGTTAACTTTATCACCTAACTTACGGACAGTTTCGTTATGAATTAAGGAAATCTCGCTCCCTGTGTCAATGATCATGGGGATAGCCATGTCCCCTATCTTGACATCCATGTAAAAGAGATCGTTGTCTCCGCGTCTGGCTAAGACTTCGTTCGTGACTGTATAAGAGGACCGAGTTGTGGCCACCTGCTCGATCCGTTCTAGTTTAAAGGACAGTTACGGGATAGATGGCTTGGGCTGTTACATTTCCAGCAGCCGCTTCCTTTCTTAGTCCTAAATGTTTTTCGCAGAGGCTCTCTCCCTTTCTCCAATGCAGCGATCTGTTTTTGCATGGAATCTAATTTTGCCACTTGTGCATCCAGTTGTTTACGATAATCAGCTATATGTGCCTCCATCGTAGATGTGAGATCGGCCGACATTTGTCTAATTTCCGACCGGACATCAGTTCGAATGGCCTCGGCGCTATTACTACACATCTGCGCTTGCTTGGAGATGCCTAAACTTTCCGCTTCGGCCGCTAATTTGACGGCACTATCAAAGGAGTCAGGCTCCTTCATCATGAACACCATGCGAAGTTCCGGGCGTACTGTCTTCTTTAATTTTTTAAGAAGCGTCTGATCCTTATGATCATTAAATGAATCATCTGCCCTCGCCATATGACGAAACAGGAGACGCAGTCTGTTTGCATACTGGCGGACATTTTCATCAACCTTCTGTCTTGCCTGATAAAAGTGAAGCTCCGCATATTCTAAATCATCGTCCTTAAAAAAAATTTCTAATAGTGAACGCTTTACCTCGTTATAGCTGTTCAATTCGGACAGTGAATGGTCATTATAGCTCGCTGCGGCCTTGCATTTTAACTTCGACCGGACAACGCCTAACACGACGGATTCAGACCACCCCGCTATCTGCGCAATGGCATCCACGGCGTCAAAAAACGCTTTTACAGATATGGAGCCTTCATCTCCCGTGAATGTAGGGATTAGATTAGTGAAACCCACAATGGAATCGCTCTTAACAACCGACTGAGAGTCGCCGCCACCGCCACTAGACACATTAAGTTCGAGCGCCATTGTGATAATTTAAATATTTGAATATAATGAAAGACAAGGGTCAACAGTGGCGTAAATAAACGATAAAACAATTTAATCAACAAGTTGGGGATACATTAAAGAATGTTAAAAATAGAAAGGCAATAAAATAAATAAACAACGCTGTCCCTAACGGACGCGAAATACACTAATTCTAAAAATACGATCGAGATCAGTTATTACGAGAGACCAAGCAAGTTCCCGGCTTGGGATAGGTTTCTAACCGCATAGTAAGGGCTGCTAGGGGATACATTAAGAACAGGGTACTTACAGTTGTGAAGATCTAGGAGCGAAGTCTTGAAGATACACATTCGGCATAAGTTCTCTCAGGAAGGCACGATCCACGATGCCTCTCATTCGAAAGACCCGCCTTATATATCCCCCTAGCATTACCCATAACTCTATGCACGTTATCATGATCCTGATTGGCTGCATGCCATTCCGATCTCCTCGCCCCCTGGTGGTCACGATCCAAATTAGTCACAAAGCTTCCGGGGCGGCCGCTGGCAACTTGGGGTCTCCCATCTCCATTAACAGGCGATGATTCACCAACACGTGGAGAGGGGGGGGGTAGACACAGAAGTTACAAAGCGTTGTAATTGACGAATGTCACACTATTCATTATAACAGTCATGATAGGTGATCAGAAAATACCGATGATCATAGATACGGGATCACAGGTAAGCATTTTGCATGCAGATACTGCAAGAAAATTGGCCAGGTGGGTCTCTTACGTACCGGAAAATATAACGTTGGCAGGAATAAATGATAAAACACATATCAATGAAGCCGTACGGGCTGATATAAGAATAGGTGAAAAAGGTTTTTATGGCAAAAAATTTATAATACATCACCTCCCAGATGGCATATATCAAGGCATATTAGGGAGAGATATAATCGGCAGGGCGAAATTTGAATTCGTGATAGTATCAGAAAAGAAATTGTCATAGCAAATAACATATTGATAAAACAAATACAACGAGGGGAACTTGATAATGACCATCAACATGCACTTGATAAATTGATCTCCAAATATGACAGCAATTTTGCTGAGGAAATCGAGGCACTTACTGGTATTAAAGAGGTACTGGTCGAATTTACTATAGATAAAACAAAACCAATTTTTGTCTGACAATACCCAATACCCAAAGTACACATGGCAGCTCTCAAGGAAAAGAATGAACAATGCAAGAAAGTTGGTATAATTGAACCCAGTAAATCTAATTGGAACTCCCCGATACATGTATTCCGCAGCTATTCCAATAAAGAATCAAGCTGCGGAAACTATAGCGCAGGTATCCGTTGAAAACACAGTCTGCCGATACGGGATTCCTAGTGAAGTCATCTCCGATCGTGGCGCAAATTTTACTTAGGAAATCATGGGTAATGTCTTTCGGGATCTTAGTATCATTCATACCTGTACCACTGCCTATTGTCCATGCTCGAATGGCCTGGTGGAAAGGATGAATCAAAACGTTCTGGAAACTTAACGTAAACTGTGCGATGGTAGGCAATTCGAATGGAAAAAGTTCCTCAACTCAGCTTTATTTTGCATAAGTACTTCTTATAATGCTAACACCAGAGAGACACCTGCTCACCTTCTCTATGGCTTTGATCCTCGTACCCTGTGGGATGGAGGGGATCGAGTTGACAATACTATGACACCCTCACAATATAAATCGGATCTGGTCGCCAGATTGCAAATTGCTCACAGTTTAGCTAATAAGGAGAGTGATCAAAGGCATCTTGACAAGTTGAACAAACGAAACCCAGGTAGACAACTGAGGCAATATAACACAGGAGACAAAGTTCTTCTACTACTGAAAAGTAGAGGTAAAAATAAGTTGGGTCATAGGTATGGAGGTCCTTATATTATAGTTGAAAAGATCAGCACTGTTAACTATAAGATTAAGAATGTTCGGACGGAGGGGGGGGGGGTTGCCGGTGGTACATGTAGATAGACTGAAAACCGCACGGGGAAATAATGAGTTTGGGGGAAATTCTTACAGACGTTCAAAGAGGAAACCTCCACCAGTCCTGGAAAACAGCTATGACACTGAAGAAGAAGATGAAACCCCAGCCATCTTCCCACAACTGAGGAATGCACCCAATGAAGCTGACGACAATGAACAACAACAGGAAGATGCTGTGAATCCTGGGGTCAATCAACCTGCTCGGCAGCAAGCTCAGTACAACCTCCGTCAACACTCAAGACTAAATTATAGGAGATTGAACCAAGGAGGTAGCCGGAAATCATCTGGATCTTGGACTTGGAACCCGTCAACGAGTACCTCTCTTGCCCCCTAGGGGCAGGGAGAGTTGTGCCGTTCATCTCTTTAAAATAATTGAAACTTGTGATAGTTGTAATCACCTGCTCGATAAGTTGCTGTGAAATGGATTAACTTGGCATGCCGCCAACAGAGGGAGCCACTGTCAAGTTTGTCAGCAGCCAATGAGAGACTAGAACTCTCAAGAGAGTGAGCCTGCTCTCGCAAGAAATATAAAAGGAGGTACTTTCGGATTCGCAGTCAGACTGGTTTCAGATTCCATTAATGCAGCACCAGCAGATAGTTCTGGACTTTTCGGCAAGATGCCACTGCCCAGTAGACTGTGAACCGTAAGTAGCAGTATTAATTGTGACTTTATTCTTGAATCATAACTGATGTTAATTCCCTATTACGAACAGTTTAAGAGCTTATATATATATATAATATATATAATGGTGCTGATCTCAATATTGTACTTTCCATTTGTTAACTTAATCATCCCGCAAATGTTTTAGAAACATTCATTCGTACTTATAGTTCATACTGTTTTTTTTTTTTTTTTTGTTTTTGTTTTTAATCTCGCTTCAATTAGTCATCTTGTAAATAAATCTCCTATACTTAAGTTTATCTGCCTGGGACCCCTTTTTGTTTGTGTTTATAACTTTAATCAAATATCCAATAACAAAATTAATTATTGGAATATCAGTAATTCACTGGAATATTTACATCAGGGCATCTAATCTAGGCACTTACGGAACGCTGGGTATTGCAGTCATGGCCTACATTTTTCGGTCTAAATCACCTCGCGTTTGATATCGATTGTCTATTTGTTGGAGACGAGGAGAATGTCAGTTGTCCGGATCATATAGAGGGGGTGGCACCGACGTCATCAAGTGATGTCACGTGTCCCAGTGAGTGGCAAAACAAGCTCGATTACATATGCGATTTGGTGTTGTCATGGGCTTGTTTACGCTTTAAAACAGTCTGAATTATCAAGAATGATTATTACGAGGCTTTAAGTGATAATTTAAAGCATGACAATTAGCTAAAGTTAGAAAATAATGGAATCTCGGATACTGTTTGAGGAGGATTCAATATTTGTTCGCCATCCATGCTTTTCGCCCGAGAGCTCCGATCCATTTTTCCCTTCATTTTTCGTCTTTGCTTGGAAACGAATAAAACTGCATCCCTGAACCCTTCCCGTGCCATGCAGCTTTTAACTATTTATTAATTTGAATGAAATAGATGTAGTTTTAAACAATACGTAAATTTATTGACCTTTAGCTTAAGCGTTTCGAAGCTTTCGCATGTTCCGAAAGCCATTTCATCTTAATAAATATCAATCGGTCACTCATTTTTTGAACATCATGACATGTTTAAATTTCTAACCTTGTTAGATATTATAGATTGTGAGAGATAGTTATTATCAGGGGGAGGATTTTTATATTCTAAAAACAAAATATGCAAGCAAATATGCATTAAAAATAATGGAAATATGCACTTAAATATGCATTAAAAACTTATGGTCGTTTAGAATAATGGAAGGATACTGAAGCGGTATAAGCACTTTGTGACAAATGTCCGGGCCCCTTTCGCATCATGCAGGGTGTTTAGCAAAACAATTTTGTAAAAATCCCTGACTTTTCCCTGACCATCAGCACAAAAAATCTATCTTGATAATATATTATTGACATTTTTCAAATTTTTCTTTCCTAATTCGCATTTTTTTGCTGATTTTTTTGTAAAATTCCCTGACTTTTCCCATTGGCTCATGCGTTAACGCACATTTCTGATTGGCCATTGCTGTTTCGACTATAGCGCCACCTGTCATCACTGGCGGGAAACACTCATAACGTCACGATGTCTCCACGTCATTACGTGGGAGGGTTGTTATTTTTATCTAGATTCTTTGCAAGGCCAGCTAGATTAAGACATCTAATCTAGCCGGCCTTGATTCGTTGTAAGTGACGCATGTCACATTGCCAAATGAAAAAAACGCACAACAAGCGGCAGCAGCGGTAAAACTAAGCAAACAACTGGGGCGAAGAAGAGAAGAAAAAAAAAAAAAGAGAGAGAGAGAGAGAGAGAGAGAGAGAGAGAGAGAGAGAGAGACTCTGCCGATAAGAAATGGACAAAAATATGCATTTAGATGCTCTAATTCAGAGAATATGCACAAAAGGCCAAAATATGCAATTTTATGCATTAAAAAACCAATGTTTTTAAACACGTTATATACACAAAATCATTATCCATAAATTTCATTAAGTTGCATACTTGCAAAAAAAATATGCATTTACATAGAAAACTGCCCCCTGGTTATTATATTGCTATTTACAAATCACCCATTAAATTATATTTTACAATATTTTCAAATGGGTTCAAATTGTAAATCACCTACAAGAAATCGATTTGTATTTCATAAAACACCATAAAATTTAAAACCATTTTCCCCATATAATACCTTTTGTGTGTGAAATGAATTACCTGATCATTTACGAAATTCTATTTTTAATTGCAAATCATGTACGTGCATATTAAAATGTTGCAGATGTTTTAACCGTAATTTATACGTTTATTTTAAATGAGCAGAGAAATAGTTGATTCTTAATGTTGGTTTTAAACATTTTTTTTTTAATGTCAGGTGCGATTTTAATTTTTTATCATATTTCATTTCTAATTGTGATTATTTATACTGTTTATCGTAATTATTATTATTTACGTTTTTTAAGTGAAGCTATTTATTTTACTTTCGAAATCTTCGAAAAAATCTTCGAAACGATTAGCTAAAAGTCAATAAATTCAAGTATTGTTTAAAGTAAACCCTACCAAATTTATATTCACTATAGCAATACAACACCCTGAGACCATGAATACGATTTATTAATTTGAGAAGTAAAAATTCACTGATTCTTTGTTATTTTAATATAGAGAGACATGCCAAGCTTACTCAAAGGTATACAACCCCCACTCATTTTGCCAATCCGAATGCTTTTGATTTCATCGATAGAGGGAGCAGCTATCACTCTGACGTCATGGGCTGCTCCTCTATAGATTCACCAAGCCCTGGACAAGCGACATGCCGTCGTCCATGTCTCTCTGCGGGGTTGGTTCTATTTACCTTTCTGCGGGGTTGGTTCGAGGCCAATAAGGGACTATAGCAGCTATTCAATTGCAACCGACACATGGCCTTTTTAAACGAAGGTGATCGGAAGTACAACACATTGTTGTGTAGGAGCTGCTTGGGGAATCCCAGCTTCTTCACTGATTCTGCCACAAATTGAATGAGCTCCTGGTGATGTATCTTCCTCATCAGCTTGGCTTCAACCCATCCCGTAAAGGTATCCACCAGTACCATGATGTAGCGCTTCCCAGTTACAGTCGTAGGAAGTAGACCCACTGTATCCAGGGCCCATAAGCTCAGAGGGCGTCCACCTTACGACGTAGCAGCGCTCTGCCTGTGGTGTAATTTCTAGGTTTGCACTGTTGAGCTGACATTCGACACACCAAGTCACGTAATCAAATATTTGACTCCTCATTTTGGACCAATAATAAGATGGGTGTAGTAACCCCGATATATTCTGGGTTCCCCATTTATGCTAGAAAGCAATAAGATCTTGATGTTGCGTCTCGGATACTAGGATCTGGTATCCCGATTTACTCTACTTGCATACCACACCTCGATGTACTCCCCAGTCAATGGACATATGGTCGAAGCTGTTTGAGCACGTCTCCTCTCGCAAAGTTCATAATGTTCCTGGGCTTCTGCCTAATCTACACTGTGGCAAACCTCAGCGACCAGACTCTGTGACAGGGCATCCGGAACATAGTTGTGTCGCCCAGGTTTATGGCAGATTTCGAAGTCAAAAGACTGGATTTTTAGGGCCCAATGGGCAATGCGTCCATGCTGATCTTTAGATCCATGGAGGCAGGTTAGGGCTTGAGTGTCGCAAGAGATTACAAACTTACTCCCGTCGATGTAGAAGCAGAAGACCTCGATCGTATGGAGAATTGCAAGGCATTCCCACTCTACGACTGAATAAGTTGCTCTACTTGTATACTTAATCACCCTGAACAAGTCTGGATCCCATTGGGCCAGCATGCCTGCTACTGCCCATCGACTAGCGTCGGTGTGGAGCTCAAATCTAAGATTAAAGCCTGGTTACAACAGCAGGGGCGGATTGGTTACCAAGAATTTTATTCTGTTGAACGCCTCTTGGCAATCAGGCGTCCATTGCTACTTGACGTTCTTATGGGTTAAGCGCCTCTTAGGATGGTTGACGTCAGTTAGCTCAGATAAGAAGCTCTTAAAAAATTGCACTATCCCTATGAAGCATTTAACCTCCCGGGCATTACGTTGTGTGGGATAGGATAACATGGCTCGAGGTATTTCTTTGATGGTAGCAGTCCTCTTGCGTCAACGGTCTATAGGAATCTGGATTTTTCAAAGTTTATTTTTAAATTGTGTTTAGCTAGTCGTTCGAGGACTAACTTCATAATCCGATAACGGGTGGGAACGTCTGGAGTTCCCACTATAATATCGTCCATACAGTGGAAACTCCAGAGGATTCAATGGTAGCGTTAAGCACAAGATCAATTACTGATTGAAAGACTTGCACTCCATTCCTGATACCAAATGGTATGACGTTGAACGCAAACATGCTGAGGCCTGGCACCAAGAAGGTAGTCTTTTCCCTTGACGAAGCATCCAGAGATATCTGGCAGAAAGCCGCCTTGAGATCAAGAATGGAGAACACATGGGCGTGCGTGAGCTTCCTTAGGATCTGGTCAATCGGCACGGGGTAAAATCTGGTCAAATTTCTCACAGTATCTTTCTTATTTTGGGCATTCTTCTGGATGGCTATAGAAAAGTTTCCCCCTCCCCAATATAGTCCTGAAGTCTGCGCCACTGTCCTCCATAATTGATTGTCGACAGATATGGTGTATACCAGCAGTGCCCAACCTTTTTTTATCCAAGGGCTGCACTCATACGGAAATAAATTTCGTGGGCCAGAACACAGGCAAAACAAATACTTAAAATTTTTATAGTTACCGAATTGTTGCATTTTATTAATGAGAAATCTGTATCTGTTTTTCAGAATATAAAGGTGGGCCACATGAGTGAGCTTCACGGGCCGGATTTGACCCGCGGGCCGTAGGTTGGGCACCGCTGGTATATACAATAATGTCTCCTTCAGTAAACTTGTCCACATCCATCATGACCCAAAGTACATTCTCACATGTCATGACATCTTCGTTCCATGTCGCGCATAGCCGGTTCTCGACCAAGGTTGCCCACAATTTACAAAGAGGTATGCGTAAATCACGGACCGAAAAGAGGACGTATCCGGTTATCTAGAAGATAAGGGGATTTACAAAGAAATAATATAAAAAAATCTATATCAACAGACAAAAGAAGTCCAGAAAATAAGGAAAGAGCAAGGAAATCCAGAAAAACCAGATAAATAAATTAAATTAAATTATTAAAATACACATGAGAGAAAAAAAAACAATAATAAAATAATAAAAGAAATAGATTACAAAATAAATATTATAAGAGATCTGATAGAGTTGAGTATGGCATATACGTCAAAGTCCGTTTGGCAGTTGAGTAGTAGGTCGGGGTTGGATTTCTTAGCCTTGAAAATCTCAATTGATTCAAGGGTGGCAGTCTTCGTAGGGTTATCACAAATGTGTAAGATGGACATCACCTCGTCTTGTGTTATTAATGCGTGCCCAGTACGTGCAAGATGGTTGACATAATGTGATGTATTGTTATGTTTTCTGTAGGATGCGACATGTTCTTTAAAACTTATCGTAAAGTTGCATGTCGAGAGGCCTATGTAATACTTATCACAAAGGGCACAGCTCAGGCGGTATACGCCGGACCGGGAAAATTTGTCAGGAGCACTAGCGGTAGGTGAATTCAGGGCGCGAGCTGATGGGATAGGGGAGCGAAAGGACATGCAGAGGCCAAGGGACGAGATGAAATCAAATAGTTGGGAAAAATGGGGGCCTAGATATAGCAAAGAGACCCAGTTTTTGGAAGGGGGTTGATCTGGTGGGCTAGGGTTAAGGAGAACACGTTTCTGGCACTGAAGGATACGGGAGAAGGTGGAGGTAGAATAAAAGGTTTGGTTAACACGTAGTTGTGGAGTCCAGAGAAGATTAACCATCAAGGGTGTTTTACAAATAGCCCGCGAGTCCCATAATCTATCACAATGGTATATCACAACTAATAGGGTGGAGGGGTGGGGGAACGTAAGGAAAGACAGGGTGCGATAGGGAACGTTAGTGGATTTTCCCACCCGTTACCTGATGACGTCTCACTTGCGTGCGGATACCACCTGCACTGCAGAGATACAGTATCGAGTCATCATTCAGCTTAAGATGCACTTATCGTTTCCTCATCGCTGCCGATCCGTCGTCGTTTAGTTTTGTCCCATTTCATCAATGCAATATATATAAAGAAGGATGTTTGTGGGTGGGTTTGTTGCTTGTTTGTTTCTTATACAAATCTACAGTTTTATACCGATCTTGATGAAATTTTGCATAATTGACCTTCAGATTTCTAAAAAATAATAATTATTGATAAAAAATCGATATTCATGGTTATGGCAAGGCACATTAATGAGAAATATCTCATGACCAACAATGCAAGGCAAAGTTTGTGCAATATAGGTAAGTTTCAATTTATAACAATGCATACCATTCCTGTTATTCAGGCTTTTCTTAGAAAAGAGAGTTCTTAGTACTTAACAATTTCTTTAAAATCTTTAAAAGTGATCAGTAACTGGAGATAATGGAGAGATAGCAGACTATTGAGAAAAAGTGAAAAGACGACAAAGGAAGCACTCCTTTAGCTCCGTGCTGTATTGAGCAAATGGTAAGCAAGTAAATAGAAGAATCGGCGACCACTAGACTACACAAAGTGATGAATGGCCAAGTTTTGCTTCAAGACATCGAGAGAAGAAAAGGAATTGCAACAACATAAAGTGTACATCTAAAGTAAGATCACGTGACCAAGAAATTATTTTGACTAGCAGTTGCATATCTGGAGAGGTGCATCCATTGTGAGCCTTTAAAAAAATTTTTTTTCAAATTTTCATTAAGATTTTTCACCGTATTAATTCTAAGCCTTTTCATGTGTTAGTTTTTAAGATATTTCAAAATTTAATCAAAAAAAAAACAAAAAAACAAAGAGCCACTGTGGGGTTATCACCTAGCTTATTTGGTAGCACAGCAGATCCAAACATTTCATAAAAATACATTTTGACTACATTCTGTGTGAATGTGAATATTTTGGAAACTGAGATGACTGAACGTTCGTTTCCAAGAATTATTAATAATGAGCATAAAATGACGATGCAGTGACAGGCCATAAATAAGGCAGCATCTATTGAGGAGGAAAAGGGGACACACGTGTCTCCCTTGAACTCCCTATCAAACATCCAGACGACTAGCAAAAAATTATGTGCCTGGAAAGGAAAGAGAAAGAACAAGTATCGATCAGAGAAACTCTGGAGTTAAAATAGAAAAATCTATACAGGCATTGGAAACAACTGAACAACGGGAGTTTCGAATACAACAAGAGGGTATAAGAGTTTCTACATCAAGAAGTATCCAGTGATGTTCCCCAGTGGTGAAGATGGATATCAAGAGGTAAATAAAGTCTCGGTATATCACCTAGAATTCCTGTTTTTCGTATTTTTCTTAGAATGGATAGCCCCTTCACTCTGTGTTGTATTGATTGAGTTATAATTTAACTTCTGGAGATTGTTCTGCTTACCTGCAAGTATAATTCTCCCGGGCAACGCCAGGTTCTCTGCTAGTATATAATACAAAAAATAGGTAAAACACATAATGGGTACCACACTATTTGACCTAATGGTCGGATAGGCCGTCGAGATATTTCTTTGGAACGTCTGTAAACAGTCACTCAATACACTGGCAATTGCAATCAGGACTTCCTTCGCATCGACTTTTTGTCGACTGAAACGAATTATTTAGGGTAGGACTTCATTCATGTGGAATTTTGGAATTGTTGAATATTTAGATGAACAAATGATTTTTTAAAGGTCAATTTTTTTTTTATTTCTTATTCTGCAGTAATGAACGTATACTATTTTTTTAAACAAGGGAGTTTACCATAAAAATTTCAAATTATTATATCTTCTCTTCCCATGGGCTGACTGTGGTGAAACAAAGCCTTTATGTTGCCACAAGCTCTTCCAAACTCCTGTATATGGCGAGCGAAATAGAAGAATTACAGCCACAGATAGGGCTGAAGAAACATTAGATCAAAGTTTTGTTTCGTTTTCTTCCACTTTCAAAAGCACATACACGAAGTTCACGAAGTTTCATGACTGGTCTCAGAACAAAAAATTTATTAAAAATTTTAGTAAAAGTTTTCGAAATATGACCCTTGGGCGTCAACACAACGTGGCTAGCGTTTTTTCCATTTTTAATCGGCTCCCAGGAACTCTTCGCACGGAAAGCTGTCAAGGGGCCTCGTCAAAGCTGCCTGGACTGCTGGAATCCTGTCGAATCACTTCCCTGAATTCGGGGGAACAGAAAGAAGTCGCTGGGAGCTAGGTCGGGGCTGTAGGGTGGCTGGGGCAGTGTTGCCATGTTGAACTTGGCCAAAACACGAGCGACGTGTGAGAGGGTGCATTGTCATGGTGAAGAACCCAATTGTCTTTGACCTGGCAGACGTGATCCTTCAAACACCAGAGCATTTTCCATATAAAATCTTGCCATACGGAACCACAACTGTTGTTATCGATTCTTCGGAAACATTATCCGCTCGTCGTGTTGTTCGCCTTCGTGTCCACTTATGCAATGTTTGTTTTCGAGCTCGACCTGCCTCTATCTTCCCACCTATGGCCGGTCTCCCAGCCTGGCGAGTGCAAGAGGCCACAGCCTTTGCTCACACCCTTTAATATGATCTTAGCACGGTGTCGAGGAGCCAGAGTACAAAAGGCGTATTTGTGTATGTTTGTTTGTCTAGTAACCAAAGCGGTCCATGTGGAAATGGCTTCGAATTTAACGAGCGAATCCTTTTTTAGCAACACAAACGTTTTATCACTAGACGTGGACCTGTGACGTGTCTGTATTCTGACAATGCGACCAACTTTATTGGCGCCAAGGCAAGATTAAACGAAATGCATACCTTTCTTGTGAATACTTACGAGCTCGTCTTTGCCCATAATCTCGCCGAACAGCGTATTGATTGGAAATTCATCCCACCAAGTGCACCTCATTTTGGAGGTAATTAGGAATCGAACATAAAGTGTTTCAAAACCCATTTTAAACGGGTCATTGGGAAGCAACTGCTCTGACGGAAATGAGGACGGTCCTCATTCAGATTGAAGCTAATCTGAACTCTCGACCATTATATCGGATGAGCCATGACCCCTCGGATTTGACTGCTCTGACACCTGCACATTTCCTAATGTCGACTCCGCTTCAGTATTTGCCAACTGCAGACGCAATCGATAAACGTAGCGCGTTAATAGAAAGAAAGACAATGTTAGAGAATTCCTTTTGGAAAAGGTGGAGGACTGAGTACCCTCTTAATCTTTAAGTTAAGCAAAAATGGAACTCTCCTTCTAATTCCGTAACAGTAGGAACAGTCATAGTGGTGAACCATGAAAACTTGCCTCCCCTTGCTTGGCCATTGGACGTTATTGAAGAAGTTTTTCCCAATTATGATGGTGTCGTTCAGGTGGCAACGGTGAAAATCCACAACACTTGCCTTAAGCGGCCAGTAGTAAAAATGTGCCCGTTGCCTTTACAATAGTATTTGGTTATTTATTGAAAGGCACCCTTTCAAGTCAGGGGAGGATGTTTGTGCCATCGCTGTTTTTTGTTTTATTCTTTTTGTGAAATTTATATTGATATTATTTGTGTTGTTAGTTTGGGAATGCAACAATTGACGGGATAATGTTTCTCTTTTTTTTGTGTGAGTAACAGGAAATGACTGTGGATAAGAACATATTAAACCCATGATGAGACCTCTTGCCCACAAAAAAATTTTTTAATTTGCATATACGTATTTTTGATGAGTTCATTATTCAATGCTATATGAGTATTTGGTAGAACAAAGCAGTCTTATATAAGAGAGGAGGAGATTACCAATCCCCAACCAGGACCAATTACAAAACACAATGGCCAATGAGGAACAAAGAACCACCTTTACAAATAAAAAGCGGACCTAGGACAAATGCCCCAAGGTAACAAGCAAGATACCAAAAACAAAATAACAAAAAGAGGGGGAATTATACAAAAACAAAAAGAAAAAGGAGGGTGGGAGGGCGACTGTCAACATTCGTACAAATTGTAAAAATGATATGATTATACAAAAGAGAATAAACAATAAAAACAAAACCGAAAAAAGAAAAATCTCTAAAGTTTTTAGCGATTTAATTAGAGTCGAGTTCCCGATAGGGCCTGCGTCACCATTAAGTAGGAGACCCGGGCCCTTTTTGGCGATTTCTAACGTCTCAAAGGCATCCAGTGCATTCCTACTTCTTACGTGCCTAAGCAGCTTGCAATCTTTTAACAAAATGTTGTGCCCGGTATCAAGCATATGTTTAGCTACCACCTATTTTTCAGGGCATCCAAACCTGGCGTGGGCTGTATGTTCCTTGAACCTTTTATGAACATATAGGAGCTACATGTTGCTCCTCGATAGACCTTGGGGCATTTGCTACAGGAAATCTCATATAGCCCAGATTGGAGTAAAGGTGGAGTCATGTCTTTGGGATTCCCCAGGAGGTTATTCAGGACATTTGGGTTCTTGTACGCCAACATCACGTTTGCATCCTTAAAAATGGTTTGTAACTTAGCCGACAACGCTTCATTGTAAGTAATCGGTAATCTAAATGTCGCTGTTAATGTCACTAGACTTTTAGAGGAGGGTCCTTACACAAAGTTGTATAAAAACCCTTTACCTAAATTGGTTAGGACCATGAAGACAGCCATAGCCAATTGCAAGCACTTCATTAGCTCCACCTTGGCCCGTAAACTATAGATTCGTAACCTGTTAGTACCTAAGTTATATGCCCTACCTAAAATCCATAAGCCGGGGAACCAATTCCACCCTATCGTTTCTAATATTTCCGCCCCTACATATGAGCTGGGGAAATATTTAGCTGGTTACTTGTCCAAGTTAAACCTCGACGTACTAGATCTTTCAGTGAAGAACAGCGTTCAACTAGCGAGTAAATTGAAGAAGGTGACTCTTTCTAAAGATTGTCTGTTAGTTTCCTTCGATGTCACTTCACTTTTCCCCAATCTACCCATACCAGAGACCTTGAACTTCCTGAAAACTGTATTGATGGATAACAAATCAGGACAGGATGTGATCTACGACATCGTTACCTTATGCATAGATCCCTAAATATACCTCTGTCTAAAGCCAGGTTCAACACGGAGATAAGACGTACACAGGAGATAACGAGATTGAATGGCTACAATATCGGATTGGTAAAGGATTTGGTACGGAGAAGATTTCCAAAGATGTTAAGTGACTCGACGATCCTCAACCATAGACCAACAGCGACGTTTAGATTACCGATTAAGCTTAGTTTCCATACATGCGTTTTTAACTGCGTCTCTACATCTAGACGCATAAATTGGTGCGTCTTGACGCACTTGTCATGGAAACATATATCTGCGTCTCCGAATCTTGGTTGATGTGCGTCTGGAGTTCATGCGTCTGGACGCAGAAAAGTGAAGTAGATAGGCTTTCTACTTCTTGATGCACTTGTAAGTGCGTCTCAAATCTTTCTAGATCACATGATTGTTTTGCGCAAGCGCACTTGCTTTGTTAACTTTCCAGCGGGCGCGCCCTCTAAACAAACGCGAAAGGTCGTGTATTTCCTAGATACGCTATTGCAAAATATAAATTTTCAAGAGTGTACCTTTTAAAAGAATGTGGAAATCAGTTATTTTATTTAAAATGAAATGAAAACAATGTAAACATAAAAGACAATAACGATATAAAATGACCAAAGAATTACCGAAATTACATGAAAATAAAATAAATGAAATTGCATTTGTGTAAAGATATATTGCATTTGTGTAATGAAATTACTGTACTATTTACATTTGTGTAAAGATATATTGGAAAAAACAAATGAATTGAAATTTAGATATAAAAAGATTTTTATTAGAACAAAAAAAATCGTATACAAACAAAACTAACCAGAACTAAAATACAAATAGCACCTCTGCAAAGCCCTAATAACGCTTCGAAATTCAGACACGGACTGAAGATAGGCCTCCGCAATGAAACTGAATACATTGTTGCATCACATAGATAGTGCATTGTTATTCGCATTTCTACCAATAATAAGCCCTGAATTTGCACTATCTATGATGATGTAACAATGTATCCAGTTTCATTGCGGAGGCCTTCTCTCTCGGTGGTCACGCACCATCTCTCCCGAAAAACACCAAGGTGGTGGCCATGATCGTTAGAGAGAAGCTTCTCCCTCTAACGAGAAAAATTGCAAAACATAAACTCATGACGCATGCGCAGTTGAACTTTCTGCGTAGACTTCATGCATGCATGGAAACTGATACTTGCGTTCGAATTAAATGCATCAACAGCTGTTGCAATGTGCGTCTAGGTGCGTCCAGATGCACATTTGCTTTCTGCGTCGAGACGCAGTTATAAATGCGTCAAAAATGCATGCATGGAAACTTAGCTTTACTTACAACAAAGCGTTGTCGGCTAAGTTACGAATCATTTTTTAAGGATGCAAATGTGACGGCGTACAAGAACCCGAATGTCCTGAAGAACCTCCTGGGGAATCCCAAAGACAAGACTCCATCTTTATTCTAGTCTGGGATATATCAGATTTCCTGTAGCAAACGCCCCAAGGTCTATCGAGGAGCAACATGTAGCTCCTATATGTTCATAAAAGGTTCAAGGAACATATGGCCCACGCCAGGTTTGTACGTCCTGAAATATCCGCGGTAGCTAAGCAAATGCTCGATACCGGACACGACATTTTGTTAGAAGTTTGCAAGCTGCTTACGCACGTAAGAAGTAGGAATGCACTGGATGCCTTCGAGACGTTAGAAATCACCAAAAAGGACTCAGGTCTCCTACTTAATGATGACGCAGGCCCTATCGGGCACTCGACTCTAATTAAATTGCTTAAACTTTAGAGATTTTTCTTTTTCCGATTTTGTTTTAATTGTTTATTCTCTTTTGTATAATCATATCATTTTTACAATTTGTACGAATGTAGACAGCCGCCCTTCAACCCTCCTTTTTCTTTTTGTATAATTTATTTATTTTATTTAGGTATAATAAGGCTTATCGATGTATCTCGAAAGAGTAATGAATGCTCACAAGAAACAAGATACATCGAAATTAAACACATAATTGGGAAAAAAAAAAAAAA
>JAHWFO010006517.1:532725-546037 GCA_023313115.1 Rhysida immarginata | reverse complement strand
TTTTTTTTTTTTTGGAATTTGTGGCAATTGTTGATGTAACCACGCAACATATGTTGTCGATGTTGTTTGAACTGTGTTTGCACCAAAAAAAAAAAAAAAAAACATTTTCTCTGCTAATGCATCTATTCAGTCTCCTTTTAAGTATTATTGTAATCACCTAGGTGATCTTTCAATACTTGCTGCCTTCACCAGCTGCTAGCGATTTCGTCCAAGAAAATTTATGGGTATCGTCAAACCGTTGTTCTGCCTATGAACACTTGTCTTCCAACTCCGCATGCTGCTGGTAAAGAACATTGTGATAACTCTCTAAGTTAACTAATTCGAGCTCAACGAAATTGAATTCGTTGAGCAAGAGCAAGGAAGCTCTTCTCCTGCCTTTTCACTTACTTTAGATGTACACTTGATGTTGTTGCAATTCCCACTCTTCTCTTGATGTCTTGAATCAAAACTTGGCCATTCATCACTTTGTAGTCTAGCAGTCGCCGATTGTTCTATTTACATGCTTACCATTTGCTCAATACAGCATGGAATTCTTCTATGCTAAATGAGTGCTTCCTCTTTCGTTTTTTAACTCTCTCTCTCTCAATAGTCTTATAACTCTCCATTATCTCCAGTTACTGATCATTTTAAAGATTTTCAAGAAATTGTTAAGTACTAAGAACTCGCTTTTCTAAGAAAAGCCCGAATAACAGGAATTCTATGCATTGTTATAAATTTAACCTTATTTATAAATTTTGACTTGCATTGTTGGTCATGAGATATATATTGTTGGTGCATGCATTGTGTTGGTGAATTCCATGTTGATACCATTGTTGCTCACACTTTGAATTGCATTGTTGGTTCGTGCAGAATGTTTGTGAATTGCGTGTTGTTACCATTGTTGATAACTATTGTTACACAAACTTTGCCTTGCATTGTTGGTCATGAGATATTTCTCATTAATATGCCTTGCCATAACCATGAATATCGATTTTTTATCAATAATTATTTTTTCAAAATCTGAGGTAAACAGAAACCTTCCTCATGCTTTGAAGGTCAAGTATGTAAAATTTTATCAAGATCTGAATAAAACTGTAGATTTGCATAAAAAACAAACCCACAAACATCCTTCTTTATATACACATCACTGAATTATGACCACCTGCTTAGTAATGGGAGTAGCCACCCTTCTCTGCTGTAACTGCTTCTAGGCATCGTAGCATGGATGCAATATGTGTGCGGTATGTGTCCGATGGTATGACAGTCCATTCCGCTTGAAGCGCTGTCCACAGAGCTTCGAAAGTCATAGGTGGAGGGTCCAGCTGCCGTACATGGCGATCAACGTGCTCCTACAGATGTTCGATTGGATTGATGTCCCGTGAATTAGCGGGCCAAGGGAGCACTCGAAAGTCAGTAGAGTGTTCCTCGAACCAATCCAGAAGAAGACGTGCCTTGTGGCGGAGTGGATTGTCCTGCTGGAACACACCATCACAAAGGGGGAACATCAAGAGCATGTACGGGTGCACCTGGTCTGCTAGGATTGACAGATAGCCACAGGCATTCAAATTGCCCTCTAGGCGAATCAGTGGATCTAACTGCTCCCAACAGAAGATCCCCCACATATGCACACTATCCCCACCAGCCTGTTTCCGGCCCACAATAGCCTCCTGCAGTCTCTTTTCACGGCGTTCACGACGCACTCGCCATCACCCGTCAATCTTATGGAGCAAAAACCTTGACTCGTTGGAGAAGGCGACCTTAGCCCACTCGTCTGTGTTTAATGGCAGTGTTCACGTGCAAAGTCTAGGCGTCGTTGACGATGACCCCTGGTCAACATGGGTGCAGCAACCATGCGTCGACTGTTCAGGCCCAGCCGTAGCAGGGTGCATTCAATGGTAATGTCGGATACACGTCTGTTGGCACTACTGTTGAATCTGATGGTCAGTCGATAGATTGTGGCTCTCCTGTCACCTTTTACAAGTCGTTGTAGGCGCCGCTCACCAAGTTGGTTGATGGCTCGTGACCCTTTACAGTGATGGCATTGGGGCGTGATTTCTGTCCCTGCTGTCCACTTTTTGTACACCTTCACTACAGCGGACCGTGAACAGTTCACAAACTGCGCCGTTTCGGAGATGGTGCCACCCTTGCTGCGATAGCCTATTATCATCCCTTTTTGGATATCTGCTAAATCCAGACGTTTACCCATCTTGAGGCTCATGCACGTGCAGTTTGATGCACCAGCTTTAAAGCTTTCTTAGCCTGTTATGCAAATTTGTGTAATCGTTGTTGGGGCAAACCATGCATGTGCCTTGAAGGGGTGCTGGTCATAATTCATTGATATGACAGTGTAAATAGAAGATATAATCCCAATCTCAAATACTGTTTTTAGTATATTCAATTTTTAAATAAATACACATCATGACCTCATTCTTGAAGGTTTCAAAAGAGCAAAAGAGATCAGCAGATTAAGCGGTGCCAATGTTTCAAGAACTATATTCAATATCTCATATTTAAAAGACAGGAAACAATTCATTGGTTGTTTTTTTTACCCTATTTACTTGCTCCCATGCTTTTGTCAATGCTTCATTTTTCTTCTCATCCAATTCTTTTATAACAGCAGCAATTTTTGACTTATCATTTTCTACTATTTTTTTCTTCTGGACCAGATCATTGTACTATAAAAGAAAAAAAAAAAAAAATCAAGAACAAATAAAGGGGGAGCTTCTTGGTCAAATTTAATGAAGAAAATTTATTAAAAATCTAGGCTACACAAACACTTAAAGCTTACTTGTTCTTCAGCTTTGCCTAACATATTCATAGCTCTCATATTGACATTCTTTGCCATTTTGTCTTTGGTTTCCTGTAATTTATGGATTCTCCGACCAGCCTCTACAGGATCATTGGCATTAAAATCATATTCAGTATTTGGTTGCCCAAAATATTTCTTATCTTCTGCAATCCATTCATGCTTTCTAATCATATGCTCCAACTAAATAAATTAAAATAAAAAAGATTGTATTCCAGAAAGAATCAACCTAGACCCCCCCCCCCCCATTTTCTATAACAGACCCCCTCCCCTTTTCAGAGGTTTACCAATATAAATTTATGTATTTATTTAAGAATAGGTTAAATTGGATTATAACAATCGACATATCTATGCCACACCGATGGGAAATAGGTAAACGTACTGACTGCTATGTTTTCCAATTTCCTAATAAAAAGATTTGCCAAAAAGGGGCTAACGCTACGACCCATCGGTGTGCCATTTAACATATGGTAAAATTGCCCATTAAAGGTGAATACATTATTGAAAAATATACATCTCATCACCATCATAATGTCCCTCACAATACCCAAAGGGATATCATTATCATCATTTCCTGTATTTTTGACTCCAAAGAATCGGACTGTGTTGAATTTCTGGCAGCGTTAAATGGACTTTCCCCTGATATTAATTTTACCGTAGAGGAAGAACATGACAACTCACTTCCATTTCTAGACCTCCGTATTATACGAGTTGGCAGTAGATTAGAGTTTGACTTATACAGAAAACCTAACTTTATCCCCGCTTACATTAGATCGGATTCGAACCATTGTATGCCACACAAACTAGCAGTGTTCCACCATCAAATTAGACGGGACTTGTTACTACCTTTGAATGATGTTGCCAGGGAAAAAGAATTTAGCTTAATCCGATCCTTTGCGAGGTTCAATGGGTTCAATGAAAAAATTGTAAACAAACTTGCTATAAAATGTAAATGCACATAAACCTTGACAAAGTCACCACTCTGGGTTGTAAGAAAAAGGAGGAGTTCAGAAAGGTGTTGGTTCTCCCTTTTAATGTTGCTCTAAACAAAGGGTTTAAGAAAATGTGCAGAGATTTCGAGTACAAACTTGTATATAAAAGCTCTAATACAACTAAGAATACTTTAAACTCGATAAAAGACAGAATCCCAGTTTTGGATTGTTCAGGCGTTTATAAATTAAAATGTGCATCTTGGGACAGATTTTACTTGGGAAGCTCAAAACGTGGGGTAAATAACCGCCTTAATGAATGCAAACGCAGGTGTGTCCTCGTTCACCAACCAGGTTATTAATGAAAAACATGATTATTCGACAGACTTTTTGAGGTTTTACATTGTTGTAAAAATAATAAATTGCTGTATTTACTTGAATCAATGGAGATTGTAAATAATAGAGCAACCAACAACTTGTTAAATAGTGATGACGGCCCTATACCTGTGGCATCTTGGTTGCCTTTATCCAAATTTTTGACTAAGTAATTTCTTCCTGTCTTTGTTGTTAGAATTTGGCTATTACAAGCGGAGTATCTATTTTAAGCGGCCCTTGGTTTTTTGTTGTGTATAGAGTTGTTTTGAAAAAGTTGGTTGGTTGCTCTATTTTCGTTGTTGTTTTCTATTTTGTTATAATTAAAAAATTTTTTGATTGGTTGTTCTGTTCACTTGTTTGTTATCTGATTGGCTTGTATTCGCCTCAGTTTCTTATAAATTCTGGTCTTCTCATTCTGTAAAATCACTCACTGATGAAGGAATTATGAATTCCGAAATGTACATCTGAGTCATTAAAAAATTTTTTTGTGGATTTGCGTTTTCCTTTTATTCCGATATTGTATGAACGTTATAATAGATGGTGGAATTTAGATCTGACTAATAAATGGAAAGCCAAGCAGTGTACCTACCACCAGTATGTTAAACACGGAGTTTCCCAAACCTGTCAGGCTCATAAGCAAGCCTCTTTAATTTTTAAAAAAGCTATTCAGGAGGCTAAGAGAGAACTAGTGAAGCATAATGAAAATTCAGTCCAGATTTGGATCCTGGTACATCAGAACTGTTCCACTGCTAAACCACAACCTACCCCCTGAGCAATATATTAACTTCTTAAATTGGATTAATAACCCGACTAAGATCGTAGAAAGTTCCACGTTGAGAGCTGACAATCATATAGGTGTATCAGGAGATACATTATGGTAGGATGTTAGTAACCATTATTAAAAAGATAAGAGTTAAAGGGCCATACTATCCCTTGACCATGACAGACAAGATAGTTTGGTCTCTGAACCAAACTGGTTATAAACTGTGCACAGCGATTGTCACTACTAAGATTTCCTCAAGCGTTAAAAATAGCTCATATCAACCCCTCTTTAAAAAAGGCAACTCCAGTGACATTACAAATTTTTGTTCAATCTCTGTTTTGAATCCTTTATCTAAAATAGTAAAGAAGCTAGTGTTCCATCGGTTAACTGAATACTTGTGGTCTCAAATTCCTATCAGCAGAAAGGTAGTAGACCGGGTTGTAAAACGACCTGAATACCGTTGTGCATCTTTATTGCTGCGATCAAGGCTCATGAAAATGGCCACAAATTTATCTTTGCCCAGACAGACATTTCAAAAGCTTTTGATACTGTCTCCAGAGCTCCACTTCTTCACGATCTTGCTATGCTTGGGGTTTCAAAAGGCTATACGATTTACTTGATGATTATTTTAGTGATCGTACCAACATTATTAGTCTAAGCTCTGTGATCAGCAAGTCATCCACCCGAGGTATCTTTCAAGGTTCCGGCCTAGGGCCGCTCTTGTATGCTGCATCGACGGCTTCTCTTTTTGGTCACAAGTTTAATTGTGATATCTGGGGAAAGAGTCCAGGTCTACGGGCTATTGGGCTTACACAATATTTAGGAGATAAGCAGTTTTTAAAACTTAGAAACAGAGAAAAATGATCGCTGATGGCAAGATCTAAAGCTCAATTAGAGCACATAGAATTATACGTCGTAAAGCATCCATCAATTTTGTATAGAAGGGCAGCACATGACATCAGGGTGCTAGCTGCCCACTCTATCCATGTAATCAAAAGCATTTGGAGTGGCAAAATGAGTGGCGGTTGTATATTTTTGAGCAAGCTTAGCATATCTCACTATTAAAATAAAGAATCTGTGAATTTTTTCTTCTCAATTTAATAAATCATATTCATGGTCTCAGGGTGTTGTATTGCTATATTGAATTGAATTTGGTAGGTTTAACTTTAAACAATATTTAAGTTTATTGACTTTTAGCTATCATTTCGAAGATTTTGCTGCATCAACAAAGCGTAAAATAAATACCGTAATTTTCGGCAGTAGCGCCGCGGCGTTTCTGTTAAGTGAAAATTTTGGCGTGTGCGGCGTATCAGCCGCCGCGGAGTTACAGTCGGAGATTTCACAGAAAAAAAAAAAAAAAAAAATATAATAATAATTTCCACCCACAATTTTAGGCCTACTCATATCGTTTTCTCAACGATATAAAATGAGTAGTGACAATGTATTCCTTGATTCATATTTATTGATGAACTTATCGATGAGTTCACATCCTATTCACTTCAATAGCGATCGAGCGTGAGCGTTCATCGACAGCGGCGGATTGAATCCCGATGGGCCGGACAGATGCCTTTACTTTCTCGTGATTGAGGGCCGCTTTCGCCGATTTTTCGAGGGGGGTGCGGCATATCGCCCGTCGCGGCGCTATTGTCAGAGATTTTACATTTATGTTAAATTTTTGCTGCTGCGGCGTATCAGCCGCTGCAGCGTTACTGCCGAAAATTACGGTAACCTCAATTAATAAACATAAAATAAATAACAATAATTACGATAAACAGTACAAATAATGGATACTGTAATTACAATTAGAAATGAAATATGATAAAAACTTAAAATCGCACCTAAAATTAAAATAAATTGTTTAAAACCAACATTAAGAATCAGCCATTTCTCTGCTCACTTGAAATATACATACAAATTACGGTTAATATATCTGCAACCTTTTAATATACAAGTACATGATTTATAGTTAAAAATAGAATTTCGTAAATGAAATCCACACACAAAAAAGGATTATATAGGAAAAAAGGTTTTTAAATTTTATGGTGTTTTATGAAATATAAATCGATTTCTTGTAGATGCTTTACAATTTGAACCAGTTTGAAAATATTGTAAAATATAATTTAATGGGTGATTTGTAAATCGCATTATAATAACTATCTCACGCAATCTATGATATCTAACAAGGTAAGTAAAATTCAACATGCCATGATGTTCAAAAAATGAGTGACTGACTGATATTTATTAAGATGAAATGCCATTCGAAACATGCAAAATCTTCGAAACACTTAAGCTTAAAGTCAATAAATTTACGCATTGTTAAAAGGGGAAGGGTGGCACATCTATTTCATTAAATTAATAAATGGTTAAAAGCTGTGTGGCACGGGAAGGGTTCAGGGATATAGTTTTATTCGTTTCCAAGCAAAGACAAAAAATGAAGGGGAAAATGGATCTTAGCTTTCAGGCGAAAAGGGGTGAAAGTCGAACAAATATTGAATCCTCCTCAAACAGGATCCGAGATTCCATTATTATCTAACTTTAGCTGATTGTCGTACTTTAAATTATTACTTAAAGCCTCGTAATAATCATTCATGATAATTCAGGCTGCTTTAAAGCGTAAACAAGCTCATGACATCAGTAAATTCACATGTAAGGCATATATAATTGAGGTTGTTTTGCCACTCGCTGGGACATGTGACGTCACTCGATGACACCCCTCTATATAAATGATGGTAAGGGGAGTAGTGGGTATAGTAAGTTACAAGGTAAAGTCCAGCTCGAATAATCGGATCTTACCAGCTATTTAAAGAGGGGAAATTTTACTCAAATCAATGTTAAAGTCACCAATTATGATTAAAATTTCACCCAGGCGTTGCAGCTCTGTTAAAACTGTAACTAGAGAAGTAAAAAAAAAAAAAAAAAAAGCTTAGACTTCCCGGAAGGAGGATGATAAACCGAGATAACAAGATATTTATCTTTTATTACAACAGACAAGATCTCGCAGTCAGAAGTGACCATTGTATAACTTGATTTCAAATTAATTTTTGAGCCTAAGGCAATATAAATACAGATTTTCCCCCCCCCCCCTCCACGTTTATTTACACGACTGAGAATACTTGGTAACCCGGCAATACAGGGGCACAGAAGTTTCGCTGGTCCAGCTTTCAGTAAGTATGAGCAATGAAGGGACAACATCGATGTTGTGTAAATTAGCTATCGAATTAGCAAAATTTGTCTGGAGACTATGAATATTAAGATAGAATATGGTTAGTGCATGATCAATATCAGAATGTTCAGCAATCATGGGATTTAATTGACAAACAGGAATCAGATGAAGGATTTTAGGGATATTCATAATATGATTACATATCAATCTAATTTTAACAAAAAAATCAGTAACAGAGTAGAAGGGGAACAAAACTCATTAAAATGGACTGAAGGAGCATTAATTAATCAATGGCATAGTTTATCATGCTGCAGAATGTTTATAATATGCTGTTATAATGAAAAAAATATTTTTAACAAGTAAGAGCAATAAGGAACACATTTTTCAACTAATTATGATAATAATATCTGTTATAAAAGTGTAAATAATAGTTATTAATTAAAAATACAAATTAAATAAAAAATAATTATTTTGATTTGATTAATTATTTTTGTTTATTATATCTTATTTTTTATTTAATTTGTATTTTTAATTAATAACTATTATTTATTGTATTCCAGGGTTCTTGTGTCTCGTCCTTCTCTTAATATATATCCGTTCATTATATAAGTGTAAATAATTCAAAAACATATATCGATTTTAGAGAAAAAAATTTATTTAATGTTTAACTTTCCATTTCTTCTTATGTTTGGGTTTTGATGTGTTTGCTTCTTGCCCATATTGGGCGCTATAATAAAATAACATAAAATAATCGTTTTAACAAATAATTTCGAAGTTGTAGAATATTTTCAGTTAGGCTTTAACAAATTTGACCTAGACTTCATTTTTTATAAAATCAGGAAACTACAACTACCAGTTATTTCTCAAAGAATTCTCCTTGCTTCTCTATGTATTTTCTCCAGCATTCTGGGAGCATCTGGATATCGGTTCTGTAGAAATCTTCAGGCTGTTGTTGAAACCACATCATGACAGCCATTTTCACTTCCTCATTGGAGCCAAACCTCTATCCTCCTAAGAACTCTTTCAATGGTCCAAAAGGTTATAGTTGCAAGGAGAGAGATTCAGGCTGTATGGAGGATATGGTAAGATGTTCCATTTGAGTTCCGTCAGTGTGTCCATATTGGTCTGGCACTGTTTTGCAGAAAACAAACACCATGGTAAGGAGTCCTGGCTGCTTTTTCCTTAGTGTTGGCTTCAGGGACGTCCTTAAAATGTCACAGTAGTAGGGTGCATTTATGGTTCGACATTCTTCCAGAAAATCTACATGAATGATACCCTTAATATCCCAGAATACAGTCTCCATCACTTTCATTGCTGACGCCCCATCTTTAATTTCTTGGGTGATGGTGAGTCAATGTGTAGCCACTCCATGCTAGCACCCTTGAATCAGGAGTATGGTGATGAATCCCTGTCTCGTCGGTGGCCACAACACGCCTTAGGAAGCTATCACCTTCCCTGTCATATTGTGATGTCCTCTCAATAGAGGGGTATAGAATTTACCTTTTATGAGGTGATCAGGTTAGATCCAGGGTCCTTGATGCATAAGCATCAGAAACATAACACTGATAATTGAAAAAAAAAAAAAAAAAAAATCAGGGTTTATTTCTCATAAAGATTCAAAAACATTAAAGCTTATCGGTTTAGAGCTCACATAATGAAGAAAAATTGACGTGTTCGAGTGGCAATGCCTCTTCCAACCCCTGTAGCTTATACACTGAACGACCAATTTATTAGAGACACCCCGCTAATAGCGTGTTGCGACTCCTTTAGCAGCGAGAACTGCCTGAATACGTGCTGGCATGGATTCAACAAGGTGTTAAAACCATTGCGGAGGAAAAGCAGCCCAGGCTGATATCACAGCGTCCCGTAATTGGTGCAGGTTAGACGATAGTATGGGAAGGCGTCGGATGGCTCTCTCCACTTCATCCCATAAATGCTCGATCGGATTGAGATCGGGCAACCAAGCTGGCCACTGAAGCAGGAGGAAGACCACATCATGTCTCGAACCAGTCCAAGACCATTCTAGCACGGTGACAGGGAGCATTATCCTGCTGAAACTGTCCATCACCACCAGGGAACACAGTCATCATGAACAGGTACACCTGATCGGCAACAATGTTCAGGTAGTGTGTCGCATTCAGGGATGTGTCTACAGATATCAGAGGACACAGTGTGTCCCAAGAGAAGACACCCCAGACCAGCACTCCTCCTCCACCCGCCTGTACGGTTGTCTGCTAACAGGATGGGTCCATGGCCTCGTGCTGTCTGCCATCCGCATGATGAAGTAGGAACCGCAACTCGTCGGACCAGGCGACCTTCTTCCACTGATCCTTTGTCCAGTGGCGATGCCTGTGTGCCCATAGCAGGCGCACTTTCCTATTTTGCGGTGACAGCGATGGTACGTGTACTGGCCGCCTGTTGTTAAACCCAGCTCTGTGCAAGCTGTGCCACACTGTGTGCTCTGAAATGGGTTGGAATGCTCCCTCATTGAACTGCTTTGCAATTTGTTGGGATGTTCCCATTCTGTTGCTGTGGACGATTCGTGCCAGTTGCTGTTGGCCCCGTTCATCCCCGTTTCGTCCGGAGTTGTGTTTGTTGGAGATTATTTTTTGGCATAGCTGCCGTTCACGGAATGCCGTTGACACTGTTGCACGGGGGAAAACCCAAGGAGGTTCGTGGTTTGCAAAATGATCAATCGGGCCCGTCGAACTCCAACAATCATGCCTCGTTCAAAGTCGGTCAAATCCTTGGATTTACCCATATTCAGTCCACTGCTGACTGCATCTTGTGATCCAATGCTTCCCTTTTATACACCGCTTGGGCTTGTTCCATTATTTGGGTGTCACTGGGAGGCTGATCCATTTTCCGTAAAAGGTGTCTCTAATAAATTGGCCGTTCAGTGTACACTAAAAGGTCATATTACCACAGTTCCATTTCGTAAATTGCCCAAGTTTCAACACTACGTTGTTGCAATAGAGACTTCCTTGGTCAGCTTAGCATCCACTCCAATCATCTCACAAGACTCAAGAACATGCATCCAAGCTTTATAAAGAAAAACTCATACAGAACAATAAAGCAATCTACAATAACCAATATGCAATATCATGCCATGTGTTCCCAATAACAATCATTGTAATATGCAAATCTTAAATATGTACTACCGTCAAGGTTCCAGATACAGTAGTCGTCACTTATTGTAATCACTTTGGCCCCAAGTCTATTTGATTACAATAACCGAAGATAAAAAATGAGGCTTTATATTGCATATACGAGGGTTGTACCAAAAGTAAGGTTCCCATATTTTTTACAAGTAGAAAACATTGTTTATTGTTATTAATTTATACATCGTTGAAAAGCTTTCACTGTTGTCTATTTTTCAACACAGTCTCCATTTTTTTCGACACACTTTTGAAGACGGTGCTCCAGCTTTTGTATTCCTAAGTCGAAGAAGTCTCCCGCCAATCCGTTGAGGAAGCGTATGCCGTGGGAACCTTCAGGAATGCGTTCAACAAGTTCACGGACAGTGACCCTCCGATCTTTCAGCAGCTCACTGTTGATCTTCTGGGCAATCGAATCCGAAACCGGCGGTCTTCCACTCCGTTCTTCATCGTGAACTTCCGTGCGACCCTCAGCAAAAGCCCTGCACCATTTTCGGACGTGCTGAACGGACGTGCACTTTTCACCATAAACCTCAGTCAGTTGCCGATGAATTTCCATGGGCGGTAACTTCCTTGCGTGGAGAAACCGGATTACTGCTCGAACCTCGCACTTGGCGGGAGCGGCGATCAACACTTCCATCTCTGACGGCTGCCAAGCGAACACTGAGCGCCGCAGCGAATTGCTCGAGAGTGGGCTCGAGAGTGCGGGAACCACTGCGCACGGCACTGTTGTCGAATTTAGCCTAGCACCTTCCCTCGAGGCTGTAGCTCATTGGGAACCTTACTTTTGGTACAACCCTCGTAGTATAAATAACGTTTACTTTGATGTTACATAGTCAAAATGATTACAAGGAGAGTAAAAATAAATCGAGTAAATAAAATACCGTTACAGTATAGGAATTAAAGAAAATCATCTATTCTCGATTGCCTGCTTTTGCTCCTAAGGAATCATTAATATAGCTCTCTTAATCATAATGCCATTTAAAGTCATGTGAGTAATGATGATCTCCTTCTTGCAAAACCTTGAGCACTTTTCGCATTTCGGTACATGTTGGTGGATTAGAATATTCTTCCCGATTCTTTTCCAGTTCGTCCGACTCAGCGATTTCAGACTCCGTGAATGTGACAAATTCACAGACCTGATCCTCAGTCAACCTGGAAGCGACGTTTATTCGTTTCGTTGCTTGTTCTGTTGCATGAGCTTTCATACAAAGGGCGGTGTTCATGAGTGAAGACGATTTTGTGTAAGAAAATATACAATTTTCGTTACAATTAGATACTGACACGGCTAAAAGGTGTATTAATGATTTTGAAAAGATTTCTTATCGAGATGTTTAATAATGGGAAAACCCACTGATTAAAAAAATCGGCGACATGACGTAGGATCCTTTTCCTGTGCGAATGAGGCTATCGTGGCAGACAGGTTGCACAGACTACTTTTTTGCAGTAGAAACAACAACAACATGGTTTTAATACCACACTGTTTGTGTAGCACAATTCAACATGACATCATTTTCGATGCTGCAGAGCTGAAGAACTATTGAATTTAACAACTCGTGGTATTTCTACAGAATATCTAGGTCAATACCCATGTGCAAAAGTCTCACTTTGGGAAAAATTTAATGACATTAACCGAAGTTTTGATTACAATAAGCGGCTGATTTTCAGTGTACTTGTATATAACCGTTCCGTTTCTGGCGAAAAAGATGACAATAACCGACTGATTACATTAACAGTGATTACAATAAGCGGCGACTACTGTATACCCATACATCAATGATGATGACAGAACTCGGCTGCATGCATGTAATACATGAAACTCATCCTTCAGTAGACTACTGCATTGTCTGGTTTTCATATCTTCCCGCTAATCCTATCTTGTTCCATGCAATTCAGAATCATGAAGAAAAATCTCAAGACAACTAGTCTTCAACGGAGATATTAAAAAAAAGAAGCTCACCATACATACAATGTTGGGGAAACTTATCTTGAGCAAATACACATCATGAATAAAAACATCGCAACATGGCGATCTAAGTTCCATTATATTGTGATGAAGTGACTTTCTAAACTATTATCACTTCGTCAGCAGTCCTTCCTAAGAAGGGTGCCAACATAAAATAAAAGGGAGAGGGATCG